>JARJDZ010007075.1:0-64202 GCA_030264555.1 Aleochara sp. GC000083
CGATAATAATGCGCTTGGTGTTCGCGACTTGTCGTATACGATATCATACTTCAACTTCTCTCCGTTTTTTATTATTATCCCATCATGTATATCGCAATAAATTGATGTGACTAATATTTCCATCATTGGCTGTAGGGAACCATCAAGAACGAAGGGCAGTAAATAGGACTGGTTACAAAAAATATTTGGACGTTGAAATCGGATACCCTCAAAAATTTCAAATTCAACCGAATGATGATAAGTTACCATCATTAATTGAACCCTTAATAAATCATATTTGTAAGAAACATTTGTATTGATTCTGGAATATAAGGGAGAGAAATCTGTTTGAAAATTTCAGAATCAATGTTTCGATAAAATGAAAAAACAAGAGATGCGTTGGAACTTTTTGGAAAATGGTACCAAGCAGAAAATTATGTATTATCCACACGAATGGAACCCGCAGGAGTATAGCAGGATGGCGAAGAATGGGGGCGGCTCACCAATACACATCCACAAAATGGGAGCGGGTGGTGGTGGTGGTTGGTGGCGGTGGCGCTGTATATGATGCTGGGGGGAATCGCTGCGGTCGCTAAGCAACGCGCTTGATGTCTTCATAAACCGCATCCGCGCTGATTGGTCAGGGGGTGAAACAGCCCCCGGGAGCGGCGGCAAACGCCTGGATGGGAGGCGGCAGGACAGACACAGCGACGCGCTCGTTTCACGCTCGTAACGACGAAAATCCATCCCGGTCGCGCCATATTTTCCTCGACCGAATGATTACACACGAGCCTCGCGTGTTCAACACAAAATGTACACAATGTGCAACTGAAACCCAACAAAACCAAAACCACCAGAAAGAGCAATTTCAATGGAAGCAAAACTTTTTTGACCGTTCAAACATTTTTGATGACCTTTCTTACTAAAGAAACTAATTTCTTCAAGTTGATGTGTCAGTTGACATAAATGATAAGAAATCTTGCAGACCAATTAGTACACCAATTTAGACCTCAGAGACATTTAGATTTTGGCTGGCAGCTCGATGGAGGCGTTTCTCCATGCAACCTTAACGCTAACACTAATTCCCCACACCGAAAGTGTGAGCACGTGTCATTTAGTCAATCTGCTAAGTTTAGTTTCGGGCCGTTCTGTGTTTTCTATCAATAGCGTGACGATTTGGAGACGCCATCACAGCCGCCAACGCCAACGACCATGGCAGGAAGATCTAACGCTTCGATAACAACCATCACGCTTGATTATTACCTCCACGGCTTTAATCTTTATGATTTATGGCAAACAACTGTCGAATGAAGTGCGCCATGTCTGATTAATTTCTTGGTCCATAAATCCGCGAAATTTTCTGCTAAAAAGTGGATAGTACATAATTGGGACTCACCGTGATCTTCGATTCGTTTCCGCTTGATGCTGTTGCCATTCGGGTCGTGCTGGAGGCCGAGGATACCATTGATGCTGTACGCTCCTGATCGCGGCTCGGGAAGTTGGGTGGCGGGTGCGTGGGCGATGACGGACACAGGACCCCCGCTCGTCGGGGTTCCCGCACCACTTCCGCCCGTATTCCCGCCGCCTCCGCCACCACCGCCTCCGCCGCCTCCACTCGTCGCTATCTGGTGTGCGTGTTTCGCCTTCTCCGCCGCCTTATTCCTTACAATCCTGTGGGAAGGCAAAAAGTTGCGGCATTAGAATAACAACAATGACGAAGAAATGCTACAAGACGTCATCTTCAAGATGCACGTCTCGGGGATCTTGGAGAAGGAGTTGTCATAAATAATTTGCAATGTGAAACAATAAAGAAGAAGTTGGAGAAATTTTAAGTTGGAATTGTGCATCTTCAAGAGATGAAGACAAAAGAGGTCTTGGTTTTCTACTGACAATGAGGATGAATTGGTAGACAGCTTACAACTGCAGATTGGTCATAATTTTGAGGATAATACGGATCGTATGGGATTTTGGGTTCGTTTTAATGGGTCTTCACTCATTGACGACACTTCCAGAAGTCTATAGCTTTCAATAACAACGGAACGACAAAATGACTTTCATTTTTGGGTGTATACAAACGTATTGTAATCATGGGTCCTAGGGTGTTGCTGGTGTACCTCTGAGGCAGCTGGCAGAAGAGCAAAAGGTAGCCCAAAAGAGCAGGGGATTAACCGTTTTGTTTGCTGCGTTGTTGTCTATTCTGTTTATGATTGCCCCAAGAGTTTATCAATGGCTCAAAGTCTATTAAAACGAAATCCCAACACCAGGCGATTGTAATTTATTTGCTACCTCGTACTGGGTGTTGCCAAAATTTGCAAATTTTTAAAAATCCAACAGGAGTTCCAAAGAAAATTTTGTTCACTTGTAAATTTCTTCATGGTCCAACAAATTTCTGAAAGGTCTTGTAATTTTTTGTAACACCCATAACACCCAATAATTAAACAAGGTTATTAAATAGCTGATCATTTACTTCCACGAAGAGTGGCAGCACCATTTGACATTTCGAGCACTTCTGGTCCAACACTTACATGCTACCATCAGCTATGAAAGTGAAGACCCCTTGAAATTTATACAAATAAACATGTTGAATAACTCAGCAGGGGGTTATTTCCAAATCAACCCATGCAACTCCCTAAATTCCTTGCCCTTTTTTTCGGGGTGCCATTATGATTTGATTTGATTACCACTCTTCGAGGCACTCGGCTTCAGAGTGGCTCTTCACATGAGCTTCCTTCCTGCCGCTCTGCAATTCTGCCCCATACATTTTTTGCTTTTCCACCAAAGAAGTGGATGCATTAATATTTAAGCGATTACCATCGAGGAAACAACCAAAAACGGAGTGTAAACTGCAGCCAACAAACAAACAAAGAAGATTTCGAGAAGTGGAGGACCCTAATTGGGTTAACCCACCCAAAGACATGGTTTCAATATAAATTTGATAATGGTTCATTTGCATCTCACGTTTTCTTTATTTAATTGTAGATGAGAGCTACCCCAATCGAATTACAGAGCTCTGTAATTTCCTGCCTTTACAACTGAAGCTGATATCAAGATTTCAGACTTGATACAGTTCCAATTTAAATATCGGGGTGTATTTGTTATCAGGGTACAAGTTTGTGGGTATTTGGAAGTGAAAGTTATTGTTTTAAAGAAATCTTTGAAATTGTTTGATAAGGGAAGTGAACAAGGAATGAAACTTATGAGTCAAAACGATTCAATTTGTTTCAAAGGGCACACGATTGATACAAATGCCTTGCATAAAAAACCTCCATCAAAATAATGTGCCTCGGAAGTCTCCAGGCGAATGGAACCCTCGATAGTCTTCAGCATCAACAATTCCCAGAGGTGCGCTTGATTATCATCAGTCGAGTGAATCTTTTCACCGGCGATGGCATTGATTTTGAATTTTCGTACTCACTGAGTTGTAAGTGCACAACAGTTGGTGACATATGGACAGACGAAGACATCGAGGAACATACGGTAAACGTAATCAGTCGTGTTTCCAATGCATTTCACATAAATCACTTCTATACATCATGTCCCAGATGACTTAATTAATCAATCAATGTAGTTTGGAGTTATCCAAAAGTTGCGAAATTAATTTTTGCATCAGACCTTCTGGAAGAGACGTAGATTCTTCAAAAAGTTACTCTTTTGCTCGGAAAATTGTTTGAAAGTAATTGCTAAAGTAGAAAATGGAAAATGACTCCCACACATTTTGCAAAATTTGGAACGAATTGCTGCACACTTTCATCTCCCACTCATAACTCCAATGTCAGAAAACGTGTGATGATGGTATCAAGAGGGATACGAACATTGGCGACAAACGTTTTGCGTTCTTGTGATAAGCCATGGGTGTTTGTTGGAGGGAGCTTATGGGACACGTGTCCAAGAATAGAAAAATAACTGACACGTGACTCGATGCACACCCACTCATAGAGTGGTGATTCGCGTTTGTCGCATTATCATTACATTCTAATGTGATCTAATGTCTGTTTTCATTGATATCTACTGATAACATCAACATCAACTAAATCCTCACTTTTGAAGCTAATTTTTCAGGAACGTGAGGTTAGTAGGAAGAATTGACCGGTTCTAGATCAGGCTGCACCGTCAGCAACTTGATACACATTGATCTAGAACCGGCTTATTTTTGCTACTGAAGCTATGAAAGATGAACAATCGATTTGCATGAGAAATGAGACTGCCATCAAAAATTTATACGAAATTACGAAACTATGACCGACACACGACCTCAATTCGCGACGTCACTCAGTCACGTGCCGACCGCCACCACAGAACCATCCAAAGCCACCCCCTTCGAATGCATTTCCTGCCGCCCCCCAAAACAGGACTCAACCAGACGCATGATGCAGTCAAACTAAGTGCAATGTAATTTATTTTTGAATTGCCTGCATTTTCCCTCATCATTATGACATTTCATCCCAACAAGACATTATATCATCTGAAAATCCCCTTGAAAATTCTGCATAGGGATCAAAACAATTCCACTTTCAAAATAAGTCTTGAAAATTATGAGTACTAACATTAAATTAGTTTAACCAAGTTATCGACTATTTTTTTAATTATTCAAGGAGCAAATGAGATTATGAGATAATATGATTGAGGGGCGGTTTGATTAATCAAATCATTAAGTGCATAATTCCTATGACACTCTGTGAATGTATCCGATGCGGACGAAATGATCCAATAATTCACAATTAACCACCAGCTAAGCGAACGCCACTGTTTCAATCACCATTAGCGACACCTACTTTTCGCAATTTCGGCGCATAAATAATAATTGTTTATTGCTAATGCCACGCTTGCCATTTAGACGCAATTGACGGAGGTGATTTCTGCACGATGGAACGCGAGAGAGAGAGAACATTTTGAAACTATCTAGTTCAGAGTGTTGTTCGTACATTTGTTGCGTTTCATGTCTCTGGTCAATAACAATCCGTCAGATAAGAATATTTGTACGCTGGCAGACGTGAAACGTCAAATGGCAGCAAGATACTGCTTTGTAAATTATTCGACGTGTAATTAAATGTTTATTTTATGCGTGGACGCTTTGCTAATCGTAATTGGTGGGCTGGGTTTTTATCTTGTTCGGTTGGTACTAGAAATTACTAGAATTGATTAGGAAACCTACACGTTTTTTTAATTTTCTCAATGAAATTCTCAAAAAAGTTGATTAACCTTTAATTTGTTGACAAATCTTCTTCAAAGTTCTTTTTCTTCTCCGAAAAAACCGATGCAAAAAGAAATGCTTGAAAAAATCATCAAAACTTTGCAGTTGAAGAAAATGATTGTTTAACTTCTAATTGATAAAAGAAGGCATTCAAATCTGATTAAATCTCATCCCTAATGGAAACCAATCAGGCAACTTATTGAAATCGAGTGGGTCGACTGCCCCCGTTGGCAATTTGACACATTGCATCCCCAATTCCTTCAGGACGGATCCTTTTTGCCCGCCTGCAGCCATCAACATATGCCCAATTGTTCCCATAATGCGTGCTGAAGTTATCTGATTGAACGCACAAAAGTAACGACTGCCAAGAGACGTACCATCACACCCCCAACAACCACCCCTCACACTCGAGTGATCATCACCCATTCTGGCTTCTGGTACCAGCAATACCAGATGTTTAATATGCATCCAATCCACGTACCAGTTGCAAAATATTTTGATTAATTTCTGATTTATCACGTGTGTGTGTTGATGGTTTGTTTGTTTGCATGTTTATGCTGCAAGGATGCGAAAATAAAGGAATGGTCGGGTGAGGGAGGCGGCGATGCAGGAAGCGGACATGACGCCATGCCGGGCGCAATGTGGAGGACGAAAAAGAAGCACAAAGAAGAAGGCGACCGGAAGACTACTCAAAAACAATGGCGACAACGGCGCGCGCGTTTTTATCGCTTGGCAATTAGGATGGCGGAGATTCGGGACGCGCGTGGGTGTTTTTGCCACCCTCTGGAGGAAAAGTCTCCAAAACCGCAGCCAATGTATGTATGTATGTATGGATGTATCGTCTTCATGGTTTCTTTTTTTTGGTGGTACACTTAAAGATGAAAGCGAGGAAGAAGGGGGAAGAAGCGGGAAATTATTTGCTGCCCCCAGAAGTTCGAGTTAGGGAGCGGTTTTTTTGTGGTCTTGGACTCGCATAACTAACAGTCCTTCGCCTCTCACAAATGTCATTATCTTAAGTTTTTTCTGTCCTTGCCATTCTCATATTTTCCTTGTTTTTGGGGGTTGGATAGATGCTTATAGAATTTTCTACCACTCTTGAAGACTCTGAGGAAAAAGAGAAGAAGTCATATTCAGAAATTTTCAAATTTCAGTAGTTTAAAAGCCAATTTTTGTTCTGAGAGTATTGGGACATCAGATTTTGGAAAGTTGAATTACAAATCAAGGGGGACTTCAAAAATTTACAGAATTTGAAGAAAAATTCTGGGAAATATTGTCAGAAAGCTACCAATTAGTATTTGGAAGTTCTGTCCTTGAAGTATAAAATCTTAAGATGTCTGGAAGTGTGGAAAAAAGAAAGGGTCATGAAAAACCATTCAATTGATGTTTATTTATTATAATTTGACGTTTCGACCAATGATCCACCGACAAGGTGTGCTCATCCGTGTCAAACGATGTCTACCTCTGCGAAAGTCACACGATCGTGTCGCCAAAGCAAAGCCTGGAAGAAAATCGAGTAAAAAACCTCCCTCTCGGCAACCAAACACTCCCGAACGCGCACCAACCCATCGAAACGATGACATTATGTCTACATGGGTTTCTTCGGGCGTGGGTGTGTGAGAGCGTTCCAGGCATTGGAAACACAAGTGAAAAGAGTCAACATCGATTCGCATGTAAATCTGCTAGCGGTCCGCGAACGCAAGCCGAGCGTTTCCATCTTATTTCCACCGGTCGGTGGGTGTTTTGCAGGCTCGTCGAGCATCGAGCATGCCAGATGATCGGGCACGAGAATCCTTCGGCGAACCACTTGCGCCCAGCAAGCAGACGAAGATGGCGACCGCGAAGAAGAAGAACAAGAAGAAGAAAACGAGCGAGAACGCGGTTGATATCCCTTTTGGTGTTCGAGAAGGAACAGCAGCAGGCTGAAGGCTTGAACGGATAGAAAGAGAGGGAAGATGTGCGCGGGGATTAAGACCGGATATCGGTTCGAGCTCGATTTCACGAATCTGAGAGTCAGCCGAGCGTTCCGGAACCGAACCGGTCGCTTCGCCTCCCTCACCCTTATTGATTTTCTTCGCGTGCGCCGCCGCCTCCGACATCTCCACCAGGTCCTCCGAAGGACCACCAAATAAGTTCCCACTAGTGGTTTCTATGACCCCACTACACAAACCTTAAGAATGTGATATTTAGTCAGAGAAAATTTTACCAAGAAGAGGTTCCAGGTTGGAAATCAAAGTTGGTTTCGTTTGGGGATGGTCTTCAAGTTTGGAGGACCTTGTAGATTGGCATTTGCCCACACATAAGAAACCTTGGTTGCTGAGGTGGCGGTAGAATCGAAGCCTCTTATCCTTCAGCAGCAATGTTACGCCGATGGAGTCGAACATACACAGACGCTGCTGGGGGCTGATAAGAAGGATAAGGGTTGGGGAAGAGGGGGTGGATGCGTGCCGCCACCGCCGCCGTCGCAGGAAGAAAAGGAGCGCAACGCGGAAAAGAGGGAAACTCTTGGGTTCAGCCCCAAGTTACTCGAGCGAATCGGCTGCTCCGATTATTTCGGGGGTCTCACACACACTCCCCGCATTGTGAACCACCCCCGCCGTGGACGATGATGTGCACTCCTCCATTCCCTTATTATATCCCTCAAGCCAGCGTTCCATTTCGCTCCTTTTTACATACACTTCTTCTTCTTCTTAGGCTGCGTCGGCTTCTTCGACTACCGAGGAAGCTTCAAGAAGGCAGAACATTGCAGGGTCGATTCCTATTTAAACTTTCTCCTCCGCGAGGAGTGCCGTCAATGAGTCATAAAAGGGAGTTTTCTTGCGGAGTTGTTGAAGTTTGAGGTATGCGAAAGTTTCCAACTCACCTATTAATTGATGATACGCTCGGCACGTTGTCCTGCGAGCAGATGCCTTCCGCGAGGAGTCTGTCCCGAATTTCCCAGGCGAACATCGTCGGGTTTTCCCGCTTGTAGTTGGCGATGGCGTCCACAACGGGAGGTGTCGCCACTTTTGGTTTCGAACCGCCAATTACGCCCGCTTTAAAGCTACCCGTTTCGTAATACCTGAAAAAGGAAACAACAATTATTGATTTGGTAACTCCAACTTCAGTATAAAAGTGAAATATAAAGTGGAATGTTTTCTTTTTGGGAAGTCATGATGACACATCATAAATTGATCAACAGCCTAATTACAATCGATTAATGATATCCATCAATAAAAGAGTAATTAAATGTTGTAACGTATGGACATGTCGATAAATCAATCAATTCATCTGTCTCTTTTGCTCTTTCAAGAGTTATTTATCTTTCTGTTTGAAATTAATTATTTTATGGGCGGATCACGATAAAATTGCAAGTATTTTGATTGATTTTATTGATATTTCACAAAGCTTTGAAATAAGTTGTGAAATCAAGTTCTATAAGCAATATATCAGATTTCCCAGCAGAGATTTTTTGAAATTTTGAAGATTATAAAGGAAAATTTAATCAGCTATAAGAAAATTTATAGCTCACCAAAATTTAACCAGGGATTCAAAAGTTACAACCATCAACGTATCAAAGATTTCTTAAATATTATTACAAATTCAATATCAATGTTTACCAGAAACTTTTTTAAACACCTCGAAGACTTTTTCCGACAAATAGACCATCATTTGAAAGGGAATTTAATAGTCTACAAGAAAATTCCTAGTTGGTAAAAATCGAAGC
Source organism: Aleochara sp. GC000083 (assembly GCA_030264555.1). Classification (NCBI taxonomy): domain Eukaryota; kingdom Metazoa; phylum Arthropoda; class Insecta; order Coleoptera; family Staphylinidae; genus Aleochara; species Aleochara sp. GC000083. The sequence goes on from JARJDZ010007075.1 coordinate 8,874, forward strand.
AGTAGTTCAAAAGTTACAGCCAATAATCTCAAAACTTCTTCTAAAAATCATCCCAAGAATACCATCAATTTTTTGGTCACTTACAAACATCCCAAAAAAATTTCCAATGACCACTTGAAAGAGAATTTAATCAACTATCAGAAAATTCTTGATTGACCAAAATCAGACTACAGGTTTAAAAGTTATAAACAAAAGAATTCCAGAAAGAACCTTCCGGATTCCCTAAATTGTAGAACACCAGACGACAAAGAACTCAAATGAAGTAAACACAACTCATGAGGACTCATTAGCTTTGACACGCATAATCCCGAGGGATCTAAGCACTCATTCCCTGTTTTGTTTGTTTATCCACTCGTATGGTACCGCCTCTTCCTCTTCATCATTGAGGTATAAGTATATCATAACATCATCATCGTGATCAACGTGAAGAGCGCGCAAATCCCCTTTGTGCCATCCCATCCATCCCGTCCGCACAGAGGGAATTCGTAGGGGCTGGTACTAACTCGATTAAACTCGAAGTAATGCGATTCCCTCTGCATCCCACAACCTTGTTGCTTTATGCAAACCAGCCACGCTTTCTGCAAACAGCTGCTCTTATCCAATCGTTATAAAATATTGCGATCGCGAAAAACGTGTGGTTACACTGTGACGAATTTCATCCAATTGTCATTCTTCCCTGGTACACCTACAAGAACCATATGATGATGATGGCTCACATGATGGCTGATATCAAGTATTCTCTTGTGTGATGTTCCAGGGGGCGGCAATTCGAATCACTCAGTGTGCGCCTCCCTTTTCGGGCGCATAATTGAATTATTGTTTATTAGCGGAGTTATCTCTTGTCGATGATGTTCCCGGTTCTATTTGGTTGGTGGTTGTGATCTAATGATGGTGGTTGTTGGTGGCTTTCATCATCACCATTGGAATTATTTGGTGCATAAGGGAGAGCAGTCGTTTGTAGATGGGAAAAATCATCCCGCAATTGTGGTTGATTATCCTGATTATCATAGATAGGAAAGGGATTTATATTTGGTTCCATTAAGGACCAGCTTTAATTGACCATTAATTGAGGGTCCATTTCATTGAGGTTTTTGATGTTTCAATGTTGGTCCTTCTGAAAGAACCCAAAGTAATCATTGATTTGATGTACCATTTCAGGTTTACCAAAAAAATAAGAGGTAAACCATTTTTTTGGTCATCAACTTATGAGTTAAAGGTATTAATTAGTGTGACATAGTTACGAGTCGATCTACTTGGCGATAGAATCCCAGACGCAGATTATAACTAATAGGCCATTATTCATGGTGTTCTTTCGCATCGCGAAAGAGAGTCGAACATGTCCCGTAATTAATATCCCCCGTTCAAACAGAACGGAAAGTTAGCAATTTGGCGTCATCCTTGGCTCGTTGGCTCGTCTCGCTATCGTTTTTGCGCATCGATTTTTCCCGATGCGACCGATTGTTGATTGTGGGTAAGATGGTAGGTACGAGCCCAAAGAGAATAAGAACTTACGCGCGCCGACTGATTTATATTTCGTTTGCGCATTATTCATGTAACAATAACTCAAATATGGATGCATTGCAGCATGCGTCTTTCGCCTCGGCTTGGCGACCACGACGAAGAGATTACCAGCAGCAAATAAGCGAGCTGGACAAGAGAGCCCAAGGAAGAAGAAGACGGATGGACCAAAACAGGGTTGGAATGCGTGCATAACGTATAGTTAGTAAGCGCCTTTTAATCAATTTACCAGCGTTGATATTTTCTCTTTGGATTTGCATAAATAACTAACCGATTCGACGCAGCAGACTAAATGGTAAGTTTATGATGGTACTCCAATTGAAAGTCGATAAAACGATAACAATCTGAAAAATTGAATATTTCATTGTGGAGGTACCATTTAAAAAGGTATGGATATTTTGCACATTTTCCGAGTTCCTTTGGATTTGATCCATCAACTTCTTGTAAATTCTATGAACCAAAAAAGGCAAAGATCACGCGTTTAGCTCTTCGGCGCGCAAACAGCACAGTGATGCATTGGTAAGTCGCGCATCTATCGGTTTTAATGGTTAATAAGCTACCTGCTGTTTCGACCATCGAGCACTTCTTCTTGATGGGCAGTCGGCACAGCGCGGAAGACAACATCCAGCTTGAGATCGCCGACCTAGATCACAATCTTTGGACGTTGTCATAGATTCCCTACGATTCAACCAACCGTTAGGATGTCCATTTTTCTCGAGGTTTACTTTTCGCAATTCAATAAAGAACCAAATTCTTTCTGGTAGTCTTCTTGAGCAGTTTGGACCCTGAGGAAGATGGTTTTCAGTGGGCAAATTTGGGGACCCTGTATTTGAGTGTGAGCACCTAACGGACGTAATTTAGGATGATTGTCCGATCCCGCGAGGAAATTTATACGGCGATAGGAATTTATAACGCTGTTCATTGCTTTTAATAACAAAGTTTTTAAAAATCAAATTATATTTACTCGCGGGCAAAATGAGTTCTTGTGGAAGTTGTAATCAAAATTGACCAAATTAGTTGACAAACATCTTATTAAAGTGTTATTATGTTGATGTTGATGATTCGGTGATGTTTATGAGGTTTTGATCTGGTAATCCATTTACATAATTGATGAATTTCAAATTTTAAAGTATTGGTCAGATCTATCAATCATTATTAAGTTTTGATAGAAAATGAATGGATTTTTCTTGGGGCCACATCACTCCAAAATAAGAAATAGATCTGTTGGGTACCTGAAGAAGAAGAAGTGGAAAATATGAATTGGTAACTATCCTGGTGAGAAGTTATTCGAAGAAAACGCGTCCAAAATGGAAATATTGAAGTGGAAAATTAAGGAAATCTGTCGCCAAATTGGATGATCAAGAAGGGGGAAAATCCACTTTGATGGCATCCTAACACCATAATACTCGAGCGCATTCCGGCCTCGCACATCGCCAGTGCAAATTGCCTTCGCAGCCCGAAGAACATAAAAAATCCTTTTATTCCGTTTCACGCTGAGCGGAAAGCGCACCACGCAGTCCGACCTGCTGATAATGTTTTCCCGTTCTCGATGCTCGCCGCTTCTTTTTCCCGCTTTTCCTCGCTCCGAGCGAGGGCTGCATGGTGCGAGTACATATTTTCCAAAACGACTACCAGCCAGTCGACTACATCATACATATTCCCTGGATGAATCCATACAGGCCGAGCAGGGAGGAGGAGCAGCTTGGCGAAGTTTCCGCCGAAAAACACGAAAAAACGTCCAACGCAATGAGGAACTGAAGAAAAACGAACGCGAGGAGGAGATAAACAATGGAGCAACACGAGTAAGAATGCCGGGACGGACGAGGATGGGCATCGAGGGTCCTACATGTGTTGCTGGAAGCCCCGAAGTTGGATGGGAACATTATTTTATATGACCGAAAAGACCGCATGCAGCTATTACATTTATCATATTTTTTCGGTGGAGATCCCGGGAAAACGCCAACCAGCCCGAAGACCAGCAGTAACTAAACTGACTCACTCATAATCCATGCTACTACTACATATATTCCTGGATGTACGGGATGGTTCCTTCTCTTCTTTGGTACCAACGCAGAATGATCGAGGTTTTGGAGGGCTGGGTTCTTATTGCTGGTTATCGTTTACACTCTTCCAGCTTGTTGGCTTTGCTGCTTGGTCCCTGCTTTTGGGAGAAAGACAAAGAGACCATCATGGGCTCGATTCCTTCTGCTCCCTGTTCCCCATTCCTGTTTGCACTTTGTTGCCATGTATACCACAAATGCAGGAGGCTTTGCTGGATTCATTGGTTCGTTCTGTTTCGCTGTTTCATTGGGATTGTACACAACTGATCAAAACCTTCATGACCCTAAATTTGGACCATCAACACCTCACCTTTTCAAAAACACCTTATAACTTCCATCAACTTATTTCACAATCATATCTATTACATTATTTTTATTGGACCAAAATTATAGATGATTTTTGATCATTTTGACTTATGTTGCCAAAATTTGACTGGGTTTTGTGGCTCACTTATTAGAAGTGAGTGTACATGGGCCTGGGCGAAAGGGCCTAATAGACTTGAGTGAATGAGGGATTCCCGTGCACATTACGTTATATGGCCGCAATTAAATTAGACTGGTGCTTGAAATGGTGGCTGCGAAAAAAGCCGAGCGAATAAAATGCGTGCCAGCAAAGAAGACGACGATGAAATCGCCAGGAAGAACAACAACAAGGCAGCAGCCTGGCAGAACAAGAAGGAAGAAATAAAAACGTACAGGCAACCTCTCTTATTTACTGCGTATGGCTGAAGATGGAAGAATGGCCGTTTGAAGCATCGAGATGAATGAAGTTGTGAAGAAATAAATTTTCTACAATTTCACGTTTGGGCATCGTTGTTTATTAGTTGCGAAGCATGCTAGGTCGTAAAACAACTATATAATTGTTGGTAAAAGAGGTAACATTCAAAATTACTTTCATTCTGAAGAGATTTATACAAATCCCAATTATACTCAAGAAATTTTGTAGTACTTTTCAAGGACAATACTTAGATGAACTATAGAAATACTTTCTAAAATTTTGTATTAACATGGTTTAAAATGAGAAAAATCGATGCAGTTATTAAAAAGTTATGGCTGTTCAAAAATTATCTTCACATTTTATAACAAACTCTCAAATTTTACTAAAATTTACTAAGGCTTATCAAATTTTCCCATGAAGATTAAAGAAATGTAAATTGTAATTATCAATGTGATGCTTTGCCTAAATTTGAAGTTGGGCAATTAAAATTTTCATAATTTTAGATTTTCCTGGTTTATGATAAGGATATTTCAAATTAAGAAATTCAGGACTCAAATTAGATAGAACTTTGACTTTGAACTTAATTGATTTGTTATCAATTGATCATCTTCATCATTTAAGTTCTTAAAATGTATAAAATTCTTGTAAATTCCAGTATAATACAACAAAAATTTGTAGAGTGATTTGATATTTGATAATTTTGAAGTTTAAAATGATTTTCCATCCAGGGTTTATAAAATTATTACAATTGGATCACTCATTGTAAAGTTTATCTCAAAATTTTCTAAAATTTATAGCATGAAATTCAAAAAAATGATGGCTTTTTATTTTTTAACAAAACTAATGGCAAAAAAGCCAAATGATTTGCACTGTTTTTCTTTGAAAATATGGGTAGTTACTAAAATAATATGTATTTTGGCTTTGAAGTTATGGGCAAATCAAATTTTCCAAAATTTATGATAATGAAATTTGGGGAAAATTGGGATGCGATAATTAGCGGAAATTTGAGAAGATTTTCCAACGAGGGATTGTACAGTAATTACAATTGGATCACTGAATAAAAAGTTATTGGACTTTGAAATTGATTGATTGACTCTAGAAATTCTATGATGAAATTCAAAACCTTATCACGTGTTGATTTTCATACTAAATGGATAGTAACTAAAACCCACAAAAAAGGGTACATATCTTCTGTATCAATAAGGGTTTTGAAATTATAATCACCAAAAATTTTCCAAATTTTCCAACTGATAACAAAATTGAATCAATCAACCCTGATCGAAATTTGCATGGAAGAGTGGGACTTACCTGGATAGAATTTTGGAGACGCAGCCGTGTGAGACCCTCAGCTGTCGGGAAATGTCGCACGGTCTGACCCCGTTGTGGGCCAGTTCGACGATGCGCTGCCGCACCACGTCCGGGAGCGGTCTGCCGTTCACGAACACCCCTCCTAATTGATTTACGCCACCATGACCTGAAACACCAAACGCATGCAATGTTAGACCATCTCCACGAACGCCACTTTGCGAGCTGATTCATTAAACAATGCCATTACGAGCCGGGAGCAGGGAAATTCGCCGCCGCCCCCAAGCCCTCAAACCATCAGCATCCCGGCACGTCGACAACAACGCAGCCAAAGAAAGAATTCCTCCTGCTCTTCGTCCCGGAAAAAACGGCGAGTATGTATGCACAAATAGAAAACGTGATGCAATTAGAAACTCTTTTAAAAGTTCATTAGTCAAATTCACCAGACAAATTCCGCACTTGGTGTCGTTTTGCTTGGAGTCGATTGCATAATTTGAGACAAATATTTGCGAAATTTGTTTCGATAATTATTTGAATAATTATGCACGCCAGACGCGAATGCAACCAATTAAAAGCACTTGAAATAGATGATAGATGATGGAAATAACGGTAGACTAACCACGAATGCAATAGATCAGAGCTAATCGAACGGAATGCAAATTTTATACGTTTTCAACGTTTTCAACCATTTTTCAAACGCGGCGTTCGCACCGGCCAAAGGACTTTTTACTGCTAATCTTATTTAATTTTATGATACGAACGCCATTTTCATCACAGGCTCGAAGAGATAATGCAACTCGAGTTATTTATCGTTCTATATGCCAGGGCATTTGCTTGCTTATTGCTTTTCTATATTCATAAATATTTTCATAGATATTTTCCCTTGTATGGTCAAAAATCAATTTGAATTCATTTATACAAGCTTATTAACAGTCCGATTTTTCTGACGACGAATTGCATAAACAATTTTCTTGTATTTATTCCTATCATTAATTTTAAGCCTGATTCAACTTCAATGACTTCATTTTAATATAGCTGATATAATTTCAAATAATTGAAATTTTAGAGTGGTAGTTGCTATAATATTGAATAACCTGATTAGAAAATCAAAACTCTAAAAAAATAACATTTCATTCTACATAAAATGATCTCAAGCAAATTTGCAAATTGCAAATTCAATTTAATTATATTGATCATTATTAGTTTTTAAAATAACCTGCCATAAATAATTTTCGCAAGATTATAATATCATTTATTATTACCGGGAAAGATTTTGAATAGCTAATGAAATAATTAAAGAGCCATAAATAAAATCAGCGAGACAATTTAATAAAAACGCATCGATTGCAATTACGCATCGCATAAATCGAATGTGAAGTTGAACACATAATTTACTCAATAATACAGGGTGTACAATTACATACGACATAAATCTCTAAGGGCACTATCAAAGAAACATTTGATTTTTTCATTAAACTTGTTTCAACTACACTTAAACTCTTGTAACTTAAGTTGGAAGACTTACAAGTTATTTTTTGCTGTTTTTTTTTAAGTTTTATTCCTTGGATGCTTATAATTTTTCAATCATCTGAAGTTGGAGTTATTAACGACCAATTTTATATTCAATTTGACTAGAAGGCAGTAAAAATCTTACTCTTTTATCCTAAGAATTATATTATTAAATAGTTACTTATTAGCATTAGGTTGAAACAGTAAATTAAAATTTGCTCATTATTTTCAGAATTTGGAAAAATAATTGATTGGAAAAAGTATAAATTTCTATATAAGGTGTTTTATAATTCCTTTGGAGACTTTTCAAAAACTTGCAAAAGTAATTGCAAGCGATATTGCAAAAAATTTTTAGGTTGAATTGATATTTTGATCATTGGTTTCATGAAATAATAAAAAAATCAATAAATAACTGTAGATCGATAGAATCTATAGAGAAATATGTTATTACTATTCTTGGGAAATACCCCCAGAAAAAAAAAAAGAATTATAACCCCATTAAAGGGATGAATTGAACTAAATTAGATTAAAAACAATCATCACGTTTGTTCTGGTTTGGGACTTCCTTCGACAATTTATGAATATTGCATGCGGCAAGCAGAACGAGTGGCATCGAGTGGGTGTGCATGGCACGTGCATTGATCATAACGCCACGTGGCATCACAATTCTTCCATGCACCGCCGAAGAAGTGGATGGACGGTCGGACGCGCCATTTCCGACCAAAATATTTATCCGAACGGCGCTCAAGTTCAAGTTCGCCACGCATCCGCACTCCGTACTCGCACTAGTGCACTAACTCCAGCCCAACCACAATCAATCAATCAGCGATCCCTATAATACAATGGCTGGCGACCGCCGAAGGAAGAAGGAAGAGCGCATCGTAAAAAAACATGCGCTTGTAATGCACTTTTTATGTTATCACATTTTCTATGATTCGCCATTTCCTGCACTCATTTCATCGTTTCCTCTCGTCCAAATCATTGGATCCATGTATTCTCTGGAACCATTCAAGCTTGGCCCAAGAAAGAAATTTTGCAACAATACTTCTTGGAGATGGTGATTTGTGTCTAAACGTGATGCTAAGCGTTCTGGATTGTTTGCACTAAGATTATGCGGAACGAGAAGGAACAAGAAATAGAGCAATCCATTCCCATTTGGGATACAAAGGGTTGCACTGTTCTTCTGTGTCTGGTTCTTGTCTAAAGGATGCGGTAAGCTCCACGCTAACATTCATCTAGTCTTCAGTCTTGCTATGTAGTTGGTACTAATTGGTGGCTAACTATAGATTAACTATTGCCTCCTCGATTGCATCACTTTACAGCTTCGTACTATGAACACAAGAACTCGAGATTTACCTCTTGAGATTTCAACAACGTGCTCGACTCGTATTTCTGTACGGTTACTGAGCAGTAGTGTACTTGTTGTTATAGTGAAGAAGTCAGCAGGTTGCCAATTGTTATCAGGGTGGTCTCAAACATGATATCACTCATTGGTTTAATTAGTTGTTTATTGAAACTCATTGTTCCAAAATGAAAATGAAAAAAAATGAATCTAGAATTTATTTAAAAAAATATTTGTGACCACATTTTATCATCTCAAAATTTCTCTCTTATCACGAGATCTTGTCATCATGATGAAAAGAGATGAAAACCCCTAGAGAAAACCGACCAGAAGGAAAATTCTTCACCGTATGGGCGTATTTCAACACCTCGACCAATTGAGATCTTATCATCTTGTAGTTGTTATCTACATCTTCCCTATATTTTTCTGGGGGATTATACCATGAAATATCTGAACCATCATTGAAACATTGCCCTTTTGTTGGTGAATTGCAATTGAATGGGGCGGCAAGTTGTAATACTGATTGTTTCCTCAGTGATAAGAATCTAAATGGCAAGTGTTTGAGTGCACTTGCATATGTCATCATCAGATTCACCAAAAAATTCTGGCATCTGTTCTGAAAACCGATATCAAAGATGGGATTTCATACGATTTGAATTCATGATGCATCGATCGATGCAAATTTTCAATCGAAAAGCAAAAAAAAAACAAATAAGAACTTCGAAAAGTTACATTATTGATATCAGAGCAAAGGGTAAAAAATGGATAATTGAAATGTTTTGGAAAATTGTATGTGAAAATATCTGAATTTTGGTTTGCTATCCGTCGGATTGCTCTTCAAATGTTGCAACAAGATCAACCCAATCGACAACAAACAAATCAATGCATTCATACTGATAAGAGATTGCAGGTAGTTGATTATTTAATACCGATGGGATTAATTAATAATCGCTTATCATCATCGAGGATATTTATCCAGTTCTTCAAATATTTGTACTTTTTGTATTGACAAAGTCTCCCTAATATTTTCTGGTGGATTGTCAGTTGTCAGTTGTTGATTTTCAGAATTGATTATTTCATAATTTCATTGATTTATAAATCTGTTCAGATCAAAAATAAAATTAGAATGCATTTAAATGAATGGAAGCTTTTTACAATTGGAAAGAATTTGGCGTCTCGTTTCGTTTCGTTTGTATGGAAGTAAATGAAGAAAGCTTCCATTGTAGAAACTTTTTGAAAAACTCTGTGAATGGATGAAAACCCACGAAGTCAGCTGTTTCTATGGTTGAATAGACAAACCGATTCAAGAGGTAACAAATCAATAGCCGGATTTCTTAGCACTCTGACTTTTTGATTCTGCAAGTTTGGGTCCAAATTTTGGCCAGGGCTTACATGTGTAATATTCCATCATATTTTGGTTGTAGCGGTATGCAGTTGTGAGGTCCATGGCCGCACCCGATGGCCTCAGCGATAGTAGCGTCGCCAAACTCGCGGTCTCCAGATTGACCCTCAGAAGAAGTTAGAGAAAGGTCCTTCGTTGGTGTTCAAACATCCAAAAATCCACTCGGACACTTCCCTACACTCTCATGTTTCACAAAGAAGCTGCACTAGGATTTGGGATGCACTTCAATTTTGGACACCAAAAATTTTAGATTTTAGTTTAAAGTTGAACCTTCGCCTGAAGAAACAAACTTTCTGGGTTGTAGCTTAAGTTAAAGGGCTTATTGAATAATTTGTACTAAATTTTGTGATGTTATGACTAGATTCGTTGCCGAAAGTTCTCGCGAGTGGGTTTGCTCTTGGTTCTTGTGGTTGTTGATTGTTGTTGTTGTGGTTCGGTGAAGAGGTGGCTGCTGCCGCCGTCGGAAAACGCGCGCGCTCTTCCGAGATGGTGCAGATTCGAGGGGTTCGACCGTACAGACTCGTCGTGGTCTCGGTTTGAAAGAGGCGCGCGCGCGGTCCTCTTCGTGCTGCACGTCGGATTGAGGAGAGCGGCCGTTTCGCCGTCGTCGGCGGCAGCGACCCAAAGGGGCGGAGTCAGCGCGAAATTGTCACACGCGGTGCCGTTTCGGCAGAGTCAACCCGCTGGCCCCACATCGAGAGGGGCCCCTCCGAAGAGAAGAGTCCACCGCATCAATTACACATTCGCACATGATCCTCCAGAACGTCATCATCATGGTCTTCAAAGGGGTGGTACCACTCAATGGTACCACTCCAAGGTACCATTCAATGGTATCATTCATTGATACCATTCAACAAAGAAGAGTCGTCCTTGAAGGAAGAAAATTACCTCTGTGAATTTTTTAGAAACGATGGTAAAAATTTGGATGACAAATGAAGATGCCAATCATAAAACCCGATGGATCATCACGGGATTGGAGGCGGTGGGGGCAGAGCGTGAACAAGCTGCCTCCACACTAAAAGCCCCGTTGGTAATTGCCGATGGGGCGCATGCTCGGCAAATTGCGCGCACCCGTTTACGAACCATCCCCTGCCGCCTCCGCCATCCGCCGCCCCCAACGCACTCCCCAGCCACGGAGGATATGGTGGTGTGGATTGGTGGTTTGCTCTTTATTAAAATGACGCTTGCGCCGCTCCCGCCGTTGCAGTGTTGCTGCCGCCACCGCAAGAGCGCACTCGAAAATATCTCCTAATGCGATTTGCCGCCCCCAAAGCAACGCTTTCAACACCATCACCAACTAATTCCATCCTAATAATCACTAATAGTTGATTAGACCATCTATCACATCCAAATTTTTCCCAATAAATTTGACCGTAATTTTGAATTCCGGGAAAATCCTTAAAAATTGCAAAAAATTGGTGAATTTTCTGGAGGGAAATTTCGGATACACTTGGTAGAAAATGAATGGTGGATTAGGCAGTGTGGTTTTATCCTTTGTGAAGATCAAAGCTTGGCGGCTGGCATCCACTTTGGCTGCATATGCATACATTTACTCGAAAATCCTCGCTCCACCAGCATCGCCGCCCCCCGAGCTGCCCCCAGCATGCCAACAGATTGCTTCACTTCTTTGTGCGGCCCGCCACAAACGAATATGCTCACTTATGGATATCTCGACATCTTTCGTTGGTGCTGGTGATGGTGGATCTGTGGGTTCGGCCTCCCAATTATTATTATTCATATACGAGAAAACCGCATCGGGGATGCTTTTAGGATACGCTTCCTCATATGAATCCATATTTGTTTTAAATATGCAAACCCAATGTCAACATCACATGTTCACAAACAGCAATTTTTCCATAACTTTTCCAAATTTTCTTTTTTTGTAATTTTTTCAACAATGTTTATTATTAATTTTCCGGGTTCGATGCGGCGTTTTTCATTATGAGCTAGTGGTGCTCCCACGAGGGGGATGGACAATACAAAAAAACGCCCGGATACAACTTGCGCAAGAAGAGCGCAGAAGAGAGTACAAAGAAGCTTCTAGTGAGGATGGAAAAAACGCGCCCGAAATGACGACGATAAATCTGCTTGAGAAATGATACTAATTTATTTGGCAATTCCACTGAAAAGCGGGAAAGCTTAGTGCGCCCACACCCGCATCCAGGGTGCTTTGGGGGCCGCTTAAGATGGGCCGCATCCACCAACCGAACCGCCCCACGGCGAAAAGTGCTTTAGGTGCAAAGAAGCCCACCTCCTTCCAAGATGTTAGTCCCGGGTGAGATTGGGGAATTTCACTCATAATCCTCCATCGAGAGAGGAAGAGAGTTTCCTTTAAACACTACAAGAGTTTTTGTTTTCTTTTTATTTGGTGTTAAATTCATGACTTTGGGGCTTTCCTCAGGGGCATTTCTTGGATTAATTGATGACAGTTTCAAAGTAACCAAATGTTAATTAGCAAACAAATTCAATACCGTTTTATGAAACTTAGAGAATGTCGTTTCAATCATCCAAATCGGTCCAGTAGTTTTCGAGATATGAAGGAACGTTCCATAAGAAATTGCCGCCCCCGAAAGGTTTATAGAGCTCCCACCGCACCAACAGATATCCGTTATCCTTTTTTATGTGTCTATTGCAATATTCTAATATTTAATGAAAGTTCCTTACAAGTTTTAAATGACTAGTTCTGATTTCATCTTATCTTGCCGCCCCCAATGATTATAGAGGCGGTGGAGGTTGTATTTCCAATCAGATTATTTGAATATTATGAATACAATTATCATTCTCTGAGAAAATTGTTTTTTGAAAAAAAAATTTTTTAATCAACAATTTTCAATCATTTTTTTGCCGCCCCCTTGAATGTTACAGCCATACCGCCCCTAAAATACTTTGCATCTTGACTTATTTAATGTGTATACCAAATTGGAACAACATTGAATAAAAATTTCTATTAAATTTCTAAGATTTTTTAATTTAAGTCAATAGTAAAGTGCCACCCCCGGTCACTTCACAAAGCCCCCACCACCAATAAGTTAAACAAATTTATATAATTAACTTATATTCCAAATTTGGTGCAAATCGGTCGAGCCGTTTTCGAGAAAAACGAATGCAAAATATGAAAAATCAATTAACATCAAATATAAACATTAATAATTTATGAACAAATTGATTTCCAATGTTGTAAATCTGTAAATATGTCCATAAGTATATAATAAACAAACGCTGAAAATTTGAAATCATTCGGACTATTCGTTTCGGAGATATTAATGAAAATGTGATAGAGAAATAGCTCATTTCGAAACAATTTGAAGATTTTCGTGCCGCTTAAGGTGGTTGCTAAGGACGTTCAAACTCGCGAGTTTTAACCTTAGCAACGGCAATGTAAATCAAATGAGAGCCACCATCATGGATTTTCGAGGGCATGTTTCCGCTTTTAAGTTATTTGGTTAGAGTTTTGCCAATGTAAATTCCCATAAGGTTTGTTTTTCGTTCTAATTCAAAAACTACTGGACCGATTTTGATGATCAAAAAAGCAAATTAAAGGGCTTTATTTAAGCTATGACCCCACAGAATTCGATTTTCCAAAAAACGCCGTAATTGTTGCTCAATAAATTAATAAAATTTTAAGGCGAAAATTGACATGAAAAGTCGCAGTAAACTGCTTGTAACTTCCAAACTAATAAAGATATCAACTTGATTTTTTTACGGTTTGAAAGAGAATGAATTGTACTTTATTCTTATTAACTTTTATTTAAATAATATTAATTATAACTAAATAATTAAGTATAGCAAAAATTTAAACCATATAGTAATTTATGAAAAAATTAATCCAACATTAAATGTGGCAATCAAAAACCGATTGAACGAATTTTATTATGTTTGTTGGACGCATTCGCGTTCGTGGAACAATTTAGCTGACAACAATTTCGAAAAAACGTTTATTTGCATTTGTCTGAATTAATAAATCTGAATAGATAGATACGTGCACGTCCAGCAACCAACCAACCAGCCGAACGTTTCCATCCATTCCAGCCCATTCGCACACATCCATCGCGCAAAATGCACCCAACGAGAGAGATATAGTTTATTTATAACTCGTCTACATTGCTGTTATGTTTAATGGCAATGGCTCGCCGCGTAACGAACAAATCCCAGCCACATACCGTTCGATTTTTCCATGGAAAAGCGATTTGCCGTTTTAAATAAACTACCAACGGTCTCTCTCACTCTTGCGACCGGCACAGATTTGATGTTTACATTTTAATAGTCATCGTCATGTCATTACATATCTATGCTGTAGTGGAACGGATCCCTAAAATCGAACGTGTAAAAAGTGGAAACTGGAAGCTCGAAGAGTGAATGTGTGCTAGTGCTAGCTAGTGTCTTAGCCAGCGAGTGCTAGATAATGGTGAGGATGAAGGAGAAAGACGAGATGTTGATGGTTTTTGTTTAAACTTAAACGCTTTTTGTTTATTCGCTGCTGTGCGTATAACAGTCGCTTAAATCGATTTACGAGTCCGGATTGAAGATCCACGAAGAAATTACTTCTTGCATGCTGCCCTGGTGAACGCTTTTTTGCCCATGCTGGGCTTTTCTCACACTATGAGCGTGCATAATGTTTGTGGAAAATAACGAGATTTATTTATTATCCATTTTTTTTCTTATCACCTTGAAGATAAGAAAAAAAATGGATTGATTTCCATATTAACCCAATTCACACAAAATTCTTCGAGAAACTATTAAAATGCACCATGGCACCATGGCAAATTTGGTCAATAGGGAGGATATTCTATGCAACCAGACTCGCAGAAAATTCCTTTGGAAAGCAATTTATAAGTAAAGCCAGACGGAAATCGGAAGTGGTATCTTTGGTAACGATGGTCATCGAGAATTTTGTGAATGAAGTAGCTCATTCATTCCCATCAATAAAGGGCTATTGAAGTTTCCCACCATCCGCAAAGAATGAGGTGAAATAATAAAAGCCAAGAAGGAGGATTGTAATCTGATGGTATCAGGAGCATTGCAAGTGATATCCCGAAGACATGACAATAATCATCCATACTCACAGATATCGATTACCTATCGGCTCATTACACGATTCAGGTGGTATCAATTTCTTCATTAGGAGTGGAATCGTGGAAAATGTCATGCATGGGAGTTCTCTTTGAGATATCTGTACACAACTTGTTAATTTCCCATTTTTGTTTACTATTTTTACTTAATTATATTTCTAAAAGGTTTGATCCTGTCTGATGTTCACTTTTTCTCAATTTTGTTAGTTTTATGACTGATATTTTTGAAAGTTGTATAATTTAATATTTGATTGAGTTCGTTGAGTTGTTAGTATTTTTAAAATTATGGGAAACTATTTTTTTTTTGGTTGTAACATCAACTTCCTAAACATTTGGAACAATGGAACTTTTTTTGATAACTTTATTCTATCACAAAAGTGTCAATAATATAATGAGATAGATTAATCGAAATATGGACACTCTATGCTCATACTCACACATTCATTCTCTTATGGATGTGGATAACTGAGTGAATGGGTAAAGAGTACCAGGAGTGGGTAAAGAGAAAATGAGCGAGTGCCAGATACGCTTGATTGCACCAACATTGTGACAGGCCTGGCCGAAATGGCATGATGACTGCTTCGTCGATGAACACTGAACACACGACCAAATGGGACGTTCGAGGATCAACATGGTCCGATTCGATGGGGTGTCCCAAAAAACCCTCCCCAAATTTCCCAATTCGGACGCCAAATCATAAGCGAAATCAAAATTTTCACTCCACTCGTTATATCCATCGAATGTGATGTTTGTTGTGCGATTTCTTCTTGCATTCGTCCCATGGTATGGACGGCACCCTGACGCTTTTCATTACATTTCGCTTTATATTTCCCACTTCGATTGCATCTCTTATTATGATTTTCATTCCAATTCCGATTCCGATTCCAGCCGATTTCGCTTCGATCATATTGCCCATTATGCGTCCCATTATGGGGCACTCTTCTTGATTCATTTGATTATTATGTCCATCGAGGCCAACCACTCAATTCACTCCGAAGCTGTTCACAACTCAGTGATCATCGAAATGTGTCAATATTGCGCTGGTAAATGTGTGTTAACTGCCCCCTTTTAGGCCTTTTACGCTAATGAGTGATAATTTCATAGAATTTCCACCGAAAACTATCAAATAGATTATCATCTTTAAAAAAATTCTGATCTGAAGATTTGAAAAATATCTTCATCAACCAAAACATTTCTAATGTTGGGGGAACTCCCATTGAAATTATTTGCATAGTAGGAAAAATTTTCAAGGGGAGAAAATTTCGTAAGCTATATTAATCGACTCATCATCCAAACATCAGCAAGTTATCACTTCTTGTAGCAATTTTCGTGCTATCATTTGTTTTCAAATTTAATTTCCCTTCGAGGGGTTTTCCCGGGAGTGTTGCACGAAGCCATAACATTTCCGCATTTCCATGCATGCATTTCCATATTGCGCGACGTAATTTAGTCGCTGCCCTTTTCGATATTATCCCCATTGCATAAAAACGCGAATGTAAATGTCAAGTCTTATATGCAAGGTTTTCAACCCCCAATTCCCTGAAACCCAATACTCTCACTGAATTAAACAATAACCACACATATAAACACACTAATCTACTTTCCATTTCCGTTTTTGAAATCCGTCTTTCTAAATTTGTTATTGTGTTATGAAACTTTTTGCAAAATTTGTTCTTTATCAGTGCGAAATTCCTAGTTTGGGATGTGACTATAAGAGGGCGCCCCATGTCTGATTTCATCCAAAAATTTCGCAGAAATTGTTTATAAATACACTTTCACGTTATTTGATAACATTTTCTGCGTTGGAGCGAACGGAATGACTTTGTATGCGGTGAATGTCATCTTTGGTGCATCAAAAACGAATTTTTTCGGCGCTTGCTGGGATTGCGCGTTGGAAGCCGCACAATTTTATTTCCGGTCTAGTGGCTGCTGGTGCCGGTGCAGTTTTCGAACAATATATCATCGCATGACGCGTCCCATAATAGTATGATAATATGTACACACGGCGAGCGGAGGCAATTTTTAGTAAGCAGATTACAATATCAATCTTTCCCTCCTCGCTCCTCTTCTTCTGCTTCTTCCTCTTCTTCCAGTGGGACGCCATTGCCGGCATTGCCGCCCCCGAAGGGAGCCGTCTTCGTTTCGTATTAACTTCTCGCTTCATCCCTTGCATTGCGCACTGATGCAACACAATGGCCGCCCCCGTCAACGACGAAGACGATGACGATGTCGCGGTGGCAGTTTCCCGAGGGAACCTCTGCCTGTCGAGTGTGTCAACCAGCTATCTCAGAATGCATTGTATTAATAGCGCATCCAGAATGCATCGTGTCATTGTCATAGATTACCTTTCGCCAAAAATTTCTTGCAATGACAAAAGTAATGACCAAAGGAAATAAAAAGTTTTGTTTTGGATTTTTTCTGGAAGTTTTTGCAACGATGTGGGACATCCTGTGGATGGATCGTATAACTGGCGGTCGTGATGTGCATTTTATAAATAAGATGATAAATAAATCTTGGAGTGCTCATGAGTGCGCAGTGCGCATATTGGGCACATAATTCAAAAGGAGCGCGCGCGTCTCTTTATGCGCACTTCAACAATAAATACGTCGTTTAGTTCATAGCAAATAAAGTACATCAGAGTGCTCGTAAATTATGCCAATGTATCGTCAGTTAATAATTATTTTTCTAAACAGGTTATTTAATTGAATATCAAGTTATGAAAAATCCAAATTTAAATCTAAATAGGACTTGCAAACGAGTCAAATTTGCAATAAAGTAAATTAAGTTTGAAAATTATTACAAAATTTGATACATTATTTGTTGATGTGTTCATCTGTTGAGATATTGTTATTATATTGTTTTTGGATGATTGCAAATACTAGAATAAAGCTACATTTTATTACATTGATAAAAGTTGATTTTCGCACAAAATTCTTGCTTAACAATGGATAATTTCTCTATAACACAACCGATTTTAAAAATGAAAAAACAATATGGTTAAATATTTAATTAATAATGATTTCTCAGATTTTGAAAAGTTAATATCAAAAATTGCAAAGTTTTTTGAAGAAATCGCAAATTAAATGCTCTAACTCCATTAATCACTAATTAATTAGTATTTACTAATAGTAAAAATAGTTTTGCTACACTTAAATGAAAGATAAACTTACAAAAAATCTATTGAACATAAATTTATTGTCATATCACAACTGAATCGAAAGTTATAGTGATTTAAAATTTGTAAATTTTAATCTAATCGATTTTTATCTAATATCAAATTAGGAAAGAATTCAAATATGATTAATATAAAAACTATAAAAGTTAGAAATGTGGGGAAAACTTCGTTTGTTAGAAGATGAATTTATGTTTCTAGAAATATAATATATTATCAGATTTGTTTTCTGAATAAGGCCTAAAATGCTTTAGAACTGGAACTGTAACTTTGTTAAGTTTTAATGTTTTATTAAACATGTTCAATCGAGAATCATTTAAAAACTATAAAAGCTACAAAACTGGGAAAAACATAATTAGTTAGAAGATGAAAGTTTGTTTCAAAAATTATAATATATCATCAAATTTACTTTCTGGATAAAGCGTAAACTTCTTTGGAAATAGAGCTATAACTAGAGCCAAAGTTTTAAAACTTTTAAATTTGATTTTCAATAGAGAAAATTTTAAAAACTATAAAAGCTATAAAGCTGGGAAAAATATAATTAATTAGATGATGAAAGTACGTTTCTAGAAATATAATATATCATTAAATTTGTTTTCTAGAATAGGTTGAAAACTCGTTGGAATCAATGTTATAACTTTCTTAAGTTTTGAAAACTCTTCGGGAGTTGAACTATGGGATTGAAATAAGTTTGACAATTTCAAAGTTTCATAATTTTTAATCTCAATTCAATTTTTAGAAATGGCCAACATTTAAAATATTTAAAATATTAACAGATTTAACTGATTTGGTAAAATTGTAATAGTAATAACTTCAGTTGGAAATTTCACATTGAAATTGGCAAAAATGCAAATTCCTTGCGAATAATAATAATGCACCATGTGGCACAGAAATCCATCGGGGGCACACACGATCCAGCAACAAACACGTGCACGTACAAAACGATAATTCAATTTTAATCGCATCGCAAGTGTATTGTGATTGCGTAAGCGGCGGTTCATTACTCATTACTCAGCGCTCATTACGTTCGCGCGACATTCATGCATGCACATGCGATGAGATGCCGTTCGTTTCTTCGTCTGCAGTCAACCTATTCCATCCGACTTTTCTGCAAGGCATCGCTTGTGAATTACGAGCGGCATGCTCACCAAGCAAGCAAGCAAGAACCCGAAGAGAAGAACTCCCGAGGTACAAATGAGGCGATCCGAGTCTATCGCAGATGTCTGCGCGATTGGTTTTACTGCCTTGGTGCTGCTGATAAATAAATAATTAATTTTCTTGAGCAATCTTGAGCAATCTTCATTCGTGGTCATCCGACACCAAACGCACCTTCTTCTATAAAGAGGAGAAAATGCGAAAAATCTGTGCCGTTCGAATGGAAATGAAGAAGTAAAAGAATAGCAGCGCGTGTTCATGGAAAACATCTTGTTGGAGATGTCGTGCTTGGTTGCTTCTTGGCAACGAAGCGGTAAACGCTCTCAACCCTAAAAGTTGGATGTCGGCAAGCTTGAAGATGCTGAATGAAAAGAAGACTTTTCGACCACCCGCATGCGCAACACACTGATTTCCAAATGTGTCTAATGAGAAAATCATAAATTTACGCATTCTCGGGAAATGGCTCTACTTGAAATTTCACTCAAATTTATTACCAGTCATTATGCATGTGTCTCTTGCTCGTGCAAGAATTGCTGAACAAAACGGGCGATGATGTCTCACACATTTAAATTTAGTTTAATAGAGTGGTTTAGCAAAGTACTACAAAGAAGTATTTATTACATGTGAATGTTCCAGGTGTTTGACATTTCATACACATTTTAGAATGACTTTCTTACTAAAATATTCTTCATATTATTATATTAGAAATTCACTTCTTAGTTTGCAAACTTTTGCAAAAAGTTTTAAAAATGAAAAAATCAGTTTTTTCTTGATTTTTATTGACTAATTTGATGGTAACATTTAAAAATGATTCAAATTGATATTCAAATCGAAGTTTTAAAACATCGAAATAAATTTTTAATTCACGGACTTAAATCTGATATAAAAATATTTGTAGAATCTTTGAAACTTTTTGAATTATGCTCCAATTTAAATTGCATTTTTCCAGACAAAAACTAAACAAAATTTGCAATAATTGCATCGATTTAATTGAAATAATACCCAGATTGAACACAAACATAATTAAATTACATCCAACGAGTCCATATTTTACTTAATTTACTTTGAGCTCCCGCTCGCATTTAGTTTTTAGTGCGGATAATAACCAACACTAGCTCTAGATTACTAGTCTACTTCTTTGTCTATATGGTAGTTGTAATTTAATTGAGCAAATTGTATCGGCGTCGCCATCATCATCATCCTTCGAGATCGGGCGAGTCGTAAAGACAATAATGTTATAATTAAATCCCCGATTCGCGATTTAATTTGCAATTTCCCTTCCTTTCCGACCCGACGCGATTGTTATTTCGGTGATACATTTCGTCGTAAAATTGGCCGACGTGCCGCGACCTTTCCATTAATTACCCAGGCGCATTAATTATCTTCGAAGTAGTTCAATCTCTTGCACTTACTGCTTAATTGCTGACCCCTGGCTTAATTATTGTCCGCGTACTCACCTGAAACAAAAAATCACGTTCAAATCAATAAATGTGCTTCGTACTTGGCAAATTTCGACATTTGCGAAGTTGGGGGACAAAGAATGTGATTCATGTATGTGACATGAAACAAATTTAGTTTTCGTTTTTTTTTGCTGCGTTTATTTGCGGAATGGCTGGCATATTGTTGTGCGAACGCGCCAAACCAAAGTTGGCGAGGAAACATGGCTGCCCGACACATGGGACGTCATTTCCGCTGTGATCTCCCAACTCGATGGAGTTCACTTCGCTTAATTGCATTCACCTTTTGTATTTGGTTCATGCACATACAGCTCTTCGTGAATGTTGTTGTTGGTCCGACTGCCTTTTTAGTGGCACTAACATTCTGTTCGGTAATGTTTTATGCGTCCATCAGTTCCATCCTTCATAGACTTTTATTTGTGCTAAAATTATCTCGTTTCCAGCAATCACGTGAATCATCCCATTGTGTTCGGATATTTTTACGATTTCATTCGCTAATTTTTATGCCGCTGATAAATTCGCCGAATCTAAATTGTTGTTTACCAACCAATATCATCAATATTTTTTTTTGGTTGATGGAATGAGTACTTCCGGGAGTTTCCCCATGTCAACATGTGGTCCCACTTTGGTGGTAATCAATAACCGATGTAATCATAAATTATAGCGATCGTAGCAACAATATGTTGTCGGATTCTTGGTAGAAATTGGAAAAATGAAACGGAATATTGCGGAAATGTTTCGCATTTTGCATTGGTTATTGTTGTTCGGTCTACGGATAGGAAATCGCATGCAATGTCTTGTCTAGGAAGTCCAGCAAATTATAAAACACTGTTATAAAAGTGAAGTAAGTAGATTGATGGCTATGCTGGATTATTTATGGGTTTAATAAAAATTCGTTTTTATTGGGAAGAAAGTTACTGCTAGAAAATTTCCATTAAATGGTTTTTCTTCATAATTTTTTTTGCTGGTATAAGTTTACATGCTTGGTTTTTTCTTATTAATAAAGTGTTTTTATTATTTATTATCGGGAAGTGTCTGAGTTTTGTGATTCACTAAAAATTCTCTCCAGAAGAGGAGTTTTAAAATTCCATTTATTCCTCTGTGTACAAAGAACTCAAATTTTTGGAATATTTCAATTCCCAATGGGACAATCAAACCATCATCAATGAAATGTGACCTTGTTGTAGTTAAATGACAATGATTTAAGTCACTTTTTTACAATAAATCCCTTCGAACGAAATGAAAAGCAGCTCAACTAACAATAAAATAGACAAGAACCAGATGAAGAAGAAGAAGCAGAAGAAAACGTTGGTTGGACATGTCTTATGTAAGTGTCTTCGATGAAATAACGCGTTGATGTCGATAAACGAAGAGAATTTCACCTTAACCTTATATCTCAATTCCCAGGACAACAATAACTGAAGAGCTGGGATCGCAAGAAGCACAAGCAAGCGACATGTACTCGTAATCCCAGTGGGCAATGAACAATAACAATTCAACAACAACAATGGTTTTACCTTCGGTGCTAACATGCTCATCATTAGCGTTTACTTTCGTTGTTGTTGATTACAACATTCTTTGCATTTCTCCTTCAATTCAATAAAAAAATGTTTGTATCTTTGTGTATAATACTCATTTTTCAAAAATTTCTCTGGAAAGATCCACTAGAACAAAAGTTATAGCCATTTGAAATTTTTTGCAAAAAGCACTTTTTGCGAAAATATTTTTTGTCTCTGATTAAGGCCTAAATGGTCTACAAAGATGGTATTTTTCACGAGGAACTCAATTTGAATTTTCTTAAAAAAAATTACAATTTCTGAGCATGATCATTTATTGTTGTGGCCATTGTATTTGAATATTGTTATAACAATTGTTAATGCTTGAATTCTTTTGCCTGGTAGCAACTAACAATAGGCACGTTAAAGTAGACTCAGATAGGCATTTGTTAAATGGTAAAATATTTGTATTACGAAATCGAAATGCGTCCTTCAATTTAGTTAGTTAGCTTACAATTTAACTCGGTTCATTCTATAGACGGCTGGACGTTACAAAATACGAACTGACTCTGGCTTTTCGCCATTTGAAGGCGTAACATTTCTCGCATTTTTCCATCCAAGGCGCAAATAATAAATCCTTCTCTCGTCGAAATCGATTCGAATTGCACACTTGGCATGAAAATCCAGATAAACCAAACGTACACCAGCGCGGAGAAAAACTCGATGGCGGAAAACATGAACAACACCATTAGCATATTGACCTAGGAATGAACCGTTTTAGTTATTCATTAGAACGCAAAAATCGCGTTCGAAAACCTCATTGCAGGAGTGGATGCAGCGTCAATTGCTCTCTCGATTGTCCGAAAACGCAATAACAATAAAATCCAATTGTCGATCGCGAATGCGTTTTCAATTTAATTCAAATTCGTTTTTCTTTATACGCCAGATTGAATTCTAATACGGCCGATTAAAGTCGCAATGCTTGTACAGTGGTTAATGTTGGATGCAAATTCTCTTCGGCTCGGCTATCGCCAACTCGGAGAAAAGTGCATTCGATACATTTCTACGACGATTCAAAGAAGCGTTTTCACGCATCCATCTCTTCGAATCGGATGGAACACTTTAATTTTAAAACCGCCTTTTGCAAACAACATATGTTACTCATTTTGTTAACGAATAAAATGAGACGTGTGATGACGTTGTTGTTATGTTTGGTGTGCTATATTGCAGCAATATGATATCGGATGATGTATCAATTTTCCAAATGGAATTCCAGTGGTTTTGCTCTTGTATGGCGCAAGGTGTGAGCTTAATAGCCGCAATTAAAATCAACCACATGTCGTTCGATCATCCAGATTGCTTATGTATTCAGTTTATTATCCAGGGAAATTATTTATTTTGTTGGGAAATCGGTTTATGTATTTTTCATAATTTTCGATTCTAGCTATCTTGAAGTTAATAACGACATCATAACCAATGGTAAAATATTTAATAAATGACTAAAATAGGAAAAGAGCTCTAAAAAGTAATCACTTTAGACCAAATTGACGACAATACCAATAGCATTTCTAGATTTAATTTTGCAAATGTCTAAACGCCAATCGAAAGTACATTAAATTTCCTATAAAATAAAGTTTTAATTATTAGAATTGGCCTTCGGGTTTCGAAATAATACATAAAAGATTAAGTAATTCTGATGAGTACGTCTAATTAAATTGACGACAATGCCAATAACATTTCTCGGCGGAATTTTGGAATTCTCTATGCAGCATTTGAAAGTACATTAAATTTGCAATAAAATGATGTCTGATTCATTTTCATAGCTCTTTTAGTTACTGAGAAATAGTTATCAGAATATAGAGAACATTTAAATGGGAAAACGAGTGTTAAAAATGAGCATTTTTGGCTAAATTGACGACAATACCAATAGCATTTCTAGATGGAATTTTGCAAATGTCTAAACTCCAGTCGAAAGTACGTTAAATTTCCTATAAAATAAAGTTTTAATTATTAGAATTGGACTTCGGGTTTCGAAATAATACATAAAATATTAAGTAATCCTGATGACTATGTCTAATTAAATTGAAGACAATGCCAATAGTATTTCTGGGCGGAATTTTGGAATTCTCCATGCAGCATTTGAAAGTACATTAAATTTGCAATAAAATGGTGCCTGAATAATTTTTATAGGTCCTCCAGTTACCGAGAAACAGTTATCAGAAAATAGACAACATTTAAATAGGAAAATGAGTGTAAAAAATAATTTTAGGCTGAATTGACGACAATACCAATAGCATTTCTAGATGGAATTTTGCAAATGTCTAAACGCCAATCGAAAGTACATTAAATTTCCTATAAAATAAGGTCTTAATTATTAAAATTGGACTTCCGGTTCCGAGATAATAGTACTAAGAATTTAATATTAATAATATTGTCCTATACTAAAAAATTCGTCGTTTTCTTATCTATAAACTGAATCTATCAGTTTTTATCCATCAATTTGAAATCTTCCAAATTTTGCTGTCGTTTTAATCTAACAATGTATTTGCTACAATTCGTTCGAATCTAATTTACCTACCGATTATCTTACATAACAAATTGATTGAACGAGTGAACAAAGCACTCAAAAATGCAAATTTCGTGTTGTCGTGTCCATTTATACTCTCGATCATTGAGAAACACACGAAACACGCGGCGTAATGAGCGCAATTGATATGCAATAATTTGGAGGTACGCAATCAACCAAAATATCCATCGACAAGAAGAACTCCTGCACTCAGAGCTCTATGTACTGTTAGTTGAAAGGTAGCAGCAGCAACAAAACAAAAAGTCGACGTAATTGTTAATAACAGTATTCGTAACTTGCTTGTCAATGTGTACTACTAACTAGTTAGTATAGAGAACGCATGAAATATCAGAGTCGTTCGTGACTTTTCAAATTTGGTGTGCCTGCTCATTTTTTCTTCCAACATCGAAATTTATGACGATCATTTTCGTTGTTTGCTCATTTAAATGCACCCAGGTTGTTTGATTCTGGACGCGATTAGGTAGGTGGTAATCTACGCAGCTACGACAAGAGAAGAAGTCCATGGATGGCAGAGGAAGGGCCCTTAATTATAATACAGAAAATAATAAAAGTGCAATGCGTTGTTTTCATTATATTCGGTGGGAATTCTCTCATTGTCAGTGTAGGGCCCCATGATGAGGAGCGTCTGCAAGAACTTTCCATCCGAACATAAATAAAACGAGGATAAATGTGTCGACTTCAAGAAACCCACCTGTAATTTCCTAATTGTTTTATTACCTGCCCGAAAACAAAATAAAATCATATTTTTCTACCATGTTCTTGAAATTACAAAGAGATGTCACTGCATGGTGCAATTCAACATTAAAAATTCAATATCTGTTCAATGTTTTCGTGTGATATCAGCGAGTTGTTTACTCGTTCTGCGGAGTTTGCTGAATGTTGCACGCGGTTTTTTTTGTTCAGTAAGTCTGTAAGTCAGTGTAATACGGAATGTCCCACGATATTGTGGCCAACAATGGTCCGTTCCATTCCTTCCCATCATTACGCTTGATCTGCATGAACATCCGCTCTCATCGAGTTCGTTTTCTTTTTGCTCGCTCTTCCCTTCTGTGGGCTCGTTTGTCTTTCGAGTGGAATGCATCAGACGCAAATTTCAATGTCACCTCCGTAAATGACGATTAACACACTACACAAGTCGCTCGTTTGTTCCGAATGCGCGAAATTACTGCAGTTAATAATGCACATAATGCGGTACAATGCGGTGGCAAAAGTTGCACATTTTCATATTCATTCGCGTTTTTTTTGCAATGGCTGGTAATGGCAACAACTTCCTACATTCCAATGTGTAGCTGATTTGATAGACATTGCCGCTCGATACGCTTAAGATACCGGAGCAATATGCTCGTAATGCGGGAAGGTGATAAAAAGTGTCTTTATTTTATTAGAGCTGCTTTATATCTGCAAGTTGCTGGAACAGAAGTTGTTGATTCAATAGGGATATCATTTTATTCGTGTTTTCGAATATTATTGTTACAGTTATCATATTTCTGCCTGCTTGTTAGTGAGTTACAGCCAGGTGTAAAATATCTATTGAAATTGTCTTAAGTTACTATTTAAATCGATAGATTTAATGGGGAATTGAAAATGTCAGATTTGGTTTTATATGGTGATTGCAAAATGTAATATTATTAGTTACCATTCCAATTTGGATGGGTGATAGTTGTCATTCCATCAACAATTAATTAATTTATCATTGCAACAATAACAAGCAGTAATAATAAATCAATTTCAAGAAGAATTTTGCAAGAAAAAATTAAATCAAGTATATATTACTAAAAAACTGTATCACGAATATTTAACAAATTTGAGATTGGAAAACTAAACTTTAAGGAGCGACAAATAAATCAAATCATACATCATTTTAAAGAGAATTTAATCATCTATCCAATGCAAAAATTCAAGATGAAAAAACTTGAAAACTTTCTGAAATATGGGCCAAAACGTAAATTGATACCTGAAAACAAAGTACAACAGTATAAACAAAATATTTCACAATTTTGAGCTTGAAAAACTAACCTTTAAATAATGATGAATATATCAAGTCGTACATTATTTTAAAGAGAATTTAATCATCTATCAAATGCAAAAATCCCAGTAGAAAAATCTTGAAAACTTTCTGAAATATGAGCCAAAACGTAAAATGATACATCATAACAAAGTTGAAATGTTACAACGAGTGGGAATTTTCTTTTATCTAATACGAACTTGGTTCTTGGTTAATATGCTACTAGAACGTAATGTCTGCGTCTCTCGAATGCTCGAATTGTCTGTTATGATGCGAAAGAAGTCGAGGGATACTCTTCAAGGCCGTTCCCAAGCATTGGACGTCTCGGCATTGTTTCGATTTTCATTGTCTCACCTCCAACGTGTTTTGGTGTCTCTTCGTCGAGAGATTGAGGCGCAAAAATACTTCTTCGGTCGAGTTAGGAAAATTTAAGATTGAAATGACATCTTGGAAAATGTCACCATGTAGGATTACATAATGAATGGCAGCGTGGAGAAAATTTCAACAGGACTCACGAGAAATATAAATTTCATTCGTATTTACGATTATCGATGTTTTTATGGCGTTTCATGTCATATGCATTCGATTTGGTGCGGCGCGAGTTTCTATTTAATAAGACGGACGAGAATTATTAAACCGAGTGCGAATTGCGTCATTTATTTCATATTTCCCTTCGTGGAACGTTCGACTTGGTATTTCAATTTTATTTGCGAATTATTTGAATTTTCCCGTCAGCGAGTTCAGCCGAGATAACAATGGCATTGAATCATTAGGCATTTGGAATGGATGACACGACGAAGAAATAAATTGCGATAGTGAAAGAATGATGATAGCACAAAACGACCAAACGACGAAATTGTAAGTCGTGGAAGAAAGGTTTGTTGAAATGTCTTGATTTATTTATTAATAGCCAAGTGAGTATCAAAAGGCATTCTTCGAGTTTGTCATCCAGGTTGCAATAAGTTACAAACTTGGAATGAAGTTTCAGATAAAGAGGAAGAGATTTCAATGAGAGAAAATTCTAATCGTGTTTATGACTCTCCAAAATTAAAAATCTTATAAATTAGTTTATAAGTTGAACTTGAAAAATGACTAAAATTATATCTTGTCAATCATAAATTTTCTTAAACCTTAAAAAATTCTGCAAATTTTTGAAAGAAACATTTTAAATTTTGAGCATTTTTAACTCTTTACTGTAAAATTGAAAGTCTCTATATCTAAATAAGAGCAGCAACTTGAGGACACATACATTATCTTTAGACGCAAGTAGCTATAATGAAGAAAGTTTTCCACCGTGCAAATTTAACGGAACTATTAGTAAGGCAATCGAGAGCCGAGCTACTCCCTTTTAATTAATAGTCAATAAATATTTACGAGCGCATTGTACATAAGTGTATAAAGTGCATATTTGTACGTTTATCTGAAACATTTCGTTAAGGAACTATCTATCTATATCCCCAAGAATGAGCTCGATATCGAAGCATTGAGCGAAAATAAAATGCAAACGCGCAAACGACGCAAAAGAATGTTTCTTCAATGTGGAATAGAAAATCGAGCACCGAGTGGACAATATGTAATATTTTCAATGAGTGCATTGTTGTTCTTGTTGCGCATTATTAATGCGCACTCCAAACTAGGCGAATACCGATTAATTAGCATCGAAAAGCAAGAGAACTGAATGCTTTCGGAATGAGGTGCGTGCCTATTTATTATTTGGTACGCATCTTTTATCGTCTACAATCGCTGTTATTAAATTTATTACGACCACACATGCGCGCTATTCGCTCGCACTGCGTACTCGCACTTGGCGTACTATGCACTATGCACTGGCACTAATTTGGAAGATTCGAATGTATGTGCATTGGACGCACAATATCGACATGCGCCATCGGCGTACAGCTAACCCCAAAACGGTTTTTTGTTGTTGTAAAATTGCTGAACGTAATTGTTTGCTGTTGTTTCGTACGTACCTTGTCTTCGAGCGAAATTTGGCCATCGGCGAGAAGGCGTAAAACCGTTCGGTTCGAACCAGCAAACGGCCTCCCGGACCTGAGACTGCGTCTCGATGATTAGAAGCGAAGAAACCAGTGACTTTTCTTCGCACTACGCCTCAAACTTGTCTCGAACATCGTATCTCTCTATAATATTGAACAAGACTGCATTCGAGAGCGCATTGAGTTGTTTGATCTCTTTACACATTCATTTACGCGCGTTGTTTTCGTTCGTTTTGTTCGCCTGTAACGCCGGATTTTCTTGTCCGCGTTGAAGCCAAACAAAGTTAAGAGGTAAGTGCGCGCGACTTCTTATCGAGTAACCTGCTTTCTGGAGAGCCGCCAGCAACGTTTCCACATTACATGTTTCTCCTGCACACTTTGCTACATGCACTATTACTGCTCGATTCTAACGTTACACTCAAATAAAAGCATTAAAATGGTGTTACTTTTTTGATGAAAAAATAACTCTTATTGCAATCAAATTACTTTCAAATTGTAGGTTTTGATGAGCACTTTCCGAAAATGTTTAGGTTCATGCCCTTTTGGCCACGGAGAGTGCAGAAATCGCGGTAGAAGAAAAAAATTGAAAAAAAGTTTCTAGCTCAAAAAGCGATATGAAATTTTTAAAATCGCTCGAGTTTGCAAAAAATTTCATATCTTCGAAACTAATGGATGGATTTGGATGATTGAAACGGTACTTACCATATTTTGACGAAAAAATAACATTGATAATGGTACCAAATTCCTAAGGGAATCAGAAATACAAGATCATGAAAAATGGGATCCTAAAAATGCAAAATTGTCGCTTTTTTTCGCTCTTTTAACTGCCTATAACTTTTTTACGGTTGGGCCAATTATACTAAAATTAGAACCAAATTGTCGGTCTTGAAAAGCACTTTCCAAAAACCTATAGTTTCATGCCCTTTTGGTTCCTGGAAGAGCAGAAATCGCGTTCGAAGAAAAAAATTGAAAAAAAAGTTTGTAGCTCAAAAAGTGATATGAAATTCTTAAAATCGCTCGAGTTTGCAAAAAATTTCATATCTTCGAAACTAATAGATGGATTTGGATGATTGAAACAGTATTTACCATATTTTGACGAAAAAATAACATTGGTCATGGACCCAAATTCCTACGGGAATCAGAAATTCAAGATCTTTCAAAATGTGTTACTAAAAATGCAAAATTATACTCAAGTATACTTGGCACACAGCATACAGCACACAATTATCCAATGTTTTCTTTTCTCTTCTTTTTCGATATATCTACCAGCTTCATATGTTTCGTTCTATTTATGAATATATCGAATCTGTCTTGTTAGAGTCGAAGTAGTGAAGTCACGATATTATGAAACATCTCCCAATGACGCGTTTCGCCAACTTGATATTTATTTATGTATGAGAACTTTTATTCTATCCACTAAACTCCAAATCATTCAACTCAAAAATTCCCAATGAAATCATCTTTTAAGTTATTGTCCACAGAAATTTCTTCAAAATTAAAGAAATGTACTTCTTTTCTGAGAAATTTTCTTGAAGATATGTGGGTGATTGAAAAATAAACGAGTAAAATTGATAACACTTTGTATGAGCATATAGTGCAGATATCGGCGACGTTTGTAATCGATTGGACATTATAGAATGCAGATCGATTCGATCGATTAGGTACATGCATTCCGATCGATCGTGCGATATATATTATTCAATTCTATTATCTATTATTTATTTCGTTATTTATTTATGTAGATCGGGCGCATTTCGTTTGGACTCAAACTCTCAAACTATTGCTATAAATTTAATTAAACTTGCAATTGCAACTGGAGCGTTCTCAATACACTTCAACAAACAACTCACGCATTTTTTGGCGTGTAGATCAAATGGGATTTTAATGCTCGTATGTCGTAGATCTTTGAGCTTCCATGATGGACGAAGAAAGAAATTTGTTACGCTTTTTTTCCTCGGTTCTGCCCTTTTTCATCAAATGCTATTAACGCAACCATTTTCAGATGTGTGCTGATGAAGATGAAGTTTCATTCAGTCGTTTCATTCAGACCACGCCAGGTGAGAACAGCGCTCTGGCTTCTATGGTTATTGTTGTTTATGTCTACACATGTGTGCGCCTTCTTCATTGTTCCATGGATGAAGAGATGTGAAAGAAGAAGGCGATGAGTTGGTGTCGAAGAAAAGTTGTTCAGCAGGGCAGGGTTTTTGTAAGGCTATTAAATCGGTAGCTGAGTCTCGTAACCGCTTAACCAACAATCGATTCATCGATCAATAACGTGTTCATGGATCATGGATCGAAGAGGATTCAGGAATTATTTGATTGAATTTTCGATAATGATAGGGATTGGATGACATATTAAGCTATTAGGTGTTGATTGGATTCAAATAATGGATTGGTAAATTGTTTTCTAAGAAGTGTTCTGTTATTGAAAAGTTGATGGTAAAATAATTTTTTTTTGGGCAGAAGATCAGTAAAAAGGAATTTCAAACTGGATTTGCTAGACAATAAATGTAATTTATTGCTTCAAATTTATTTTTGAGACGTTATCTGTTATTGAAAAGTTTTTGGTGAAATTTAGATCTCTTTTTGGTACAACACATCAGTAAAAACTAATTTTCAAATATCTCGGAGATCATTCGGGCAATTGTTACCATTCGAATTGTATTCAGCAGGTAATTAATGCATCTTTCATTTTCTCATTTAATTTTATCATTAGAAAATTTTTAGGAGATGCTTCGATATTTAAAATCAAGATATTTTAAAAATTCAACACATTGAAATGAAATACTGAAACTTGTGATCTCAGAAATTCTTATCTAAGTTATGTCTACCAGCATAGATTTAATGCGCACATGCGCAAGATAGATATTACTGATCTTAGCAGCCAACACCTTCGCTAAAGAGCAGAGATTCTCGTGCTTGTCTGGCAGCAATAGGCGGAATTAATTTCGAAAATGAGAATGATCCAACTAACCTCAGCATGTACACTACCGCATCGCGGCAATTGCCAATCGCCAATTGCGTCAATAGCTACGCATACCACGGCGAAGAAGTCGAGGAAGAACCTATAGTTCTCCGGCATTAGTTTAACGAGACTCGTTGCTGTTTGTTGCTCGCGGTGATCGTCTTCGCCGAGGCACCTTCAACCTGGATGCTGTATGTGTATTGATCGACACCTACGATAAACGCGATCCATCCGTCAGATACGGCCGCTAAGACATAGTTTACCTATCGATCGATGGGCTTCGTTTGTACTCACCTTATAAGTTTCGGGACCAAGCATGTTCGATTACAGCCTACCATCCTTACGACTCGCGATCGCCGAAGAAACGCGTGCGCGATCGTGCCCTATCATCCATGATGGATCTCTTCAATCAGTCTCGTGGTGGCGATCCAAACGCTACCAGCCCAGTGCTTATCGCCGTTGGAAAAATGCGCGCATTCAATGGCGAACCGCGAATGAGTGCAATATAGTATTTAATAATAATGACGGACGCGACCCCCGGAAGAAATAGTCGAGCAAACAACTTTGTGGCACCGAGCGAGCGGTCAGATCCTTATCGCTTATCACGGGCCACTCTTCATCTATACCAATATCACTCACTTCTTGTGCGATAATCGCCACGCGCACTTATTTCCAAGCGTGGCACGCACACGACCATCGAAGACATCATCATGATCGCCCAACTGATACACGCTTTATCTGCGCCGATTATCTCGTTAAAGGCGGACGAAGACGTCCATCGAATCCTTCACTGCGAGTTTTCCTGCAGCGAGGAGCGCTCTTCGTAAAATGTTCGCAACTCGTTTTTTCTCGCATGTCATCTCTTGACTTCTTCGTTTTCTTCATCGTCATCGCCATCATGCCTTGTTTGGTTTTGCCTAGTGTTATGCAATCACTGACTGTGTTGAACCAATAATTATCCGTAAATTAATTGCCTGTTTACTTTTTCATCGAGTTTAATTGACTCCTTAAGTCTTTAACCACTGAAATTGACCTTTTACTTCAGCCTATTACAATTTGTATTCGGATCTTTGGATCGATGATTTGCATAATTTTTATTGCATCATTTGTTGTCTCATAATATAACAAAAACGATTAATCATTGCAATTAGTAGGATTGCAAACGATGATGGGAGTGGTTGCTCGTTTGCAAGATGTGCCAATAACTGTCATAAGAGATCAGTCAGGAAGTGTGCTCATTTGTTAGCGAACTAAGTATAGAATTGAGGAACAATGGCTTATCTGTTCTATTTTTGGGAGAGCTTTTCAAATTTTGTTTTACCCCTGTTTCCAAATCTGTCAATTCATTCATTCATAGTTTCCCTTTTCTTCATCAAACTTCCTGTCATTCATCTGTTGCATACTGTGAATTTTTGACTCAAAAAGGAAATAATATGAAACATATGGTCTGATTAATCTTATTAATTAATTGAAAGGTAGATACTACATTTTTTCAAAGATGGAGTTATTAATTGTTTTTTTTTTCAAAAACAAATTTCATTTGACAAAAATTAGAACTAAAATTTCAACAAAGTTTCATAAGCAATTAAATTCAGTTATAGAAATTATAAATTTATTTAGCTGTGTAATTTTATTTTATAAAACTTGAGGAAGCCTAAAACTAAATTTTGCAAAAATATTTTGATCTATATGTAACAATATTTTTTCGATTGAAATGATTCCACTTTTAGATAATTAAAATTCTGTGGTATTGATAATGGAAAATTTTAGTTTTGGAATTCTGCAACAATTTTCCAGGTAAATTAAAGAAAACGTCTCAGTTTTTGCACCATTTCATAACTGATAAAATTGTCTTTTAAATTAGGTAATATCACATTCTTAACGTTGAATATACTATACGTTTTTGATACTTGAATATCGAAAAATATCTTATCTCAGTGGAGAAAATTTGCATAAGAACTTCAAGAAAACTATCTCTAAAGTAGGATAACAAAAAAGATCACTAAATCATGTATCCTTCCTTCAAGAACTGAAGAGATCTGCAGCATTTAAAGACCAACTACGTGGTCCATTCAAACGACATCCTCAACTTCTTCGTACTTCTTCTCTCGGCCTCTTCGGCCATTCTTCAGCTGACTTGAAATGCCTGAGAAAAAGAGCATTTGAATAGGTGTTGCGTGTGCAATCCGAATCTATGGCAGTATCAGAGATCTGTAATAACAGGGCGTCACATTGATTGATCGTTTTCGAGCAAGCATTATCTATCTCGCACGAGCAGCAGCCATTAGTTAATTCCGATTTTGGAAGCATCGTGTTTACATTGCCTTCTCGGTTCACGAAGAACCAGCAGCAGATTGGGAATGAATGGAATGTGACGAATGTGTAACGATGTCTTAAACGAGCACGAGGCATCGCAATTTGGTGAGCAGCAACCGCCTAAGCTATTAATCAAAATTATCGATCAATTTTTCTGATCGCACTGCAGAATTTTTGCATTGTCTCCCAGAGCGTGCAAATCGCCATTGAATGGATCGAATGCATCCGCGAATTCACTTTGCTTTCACGAAGAATTTACAACCACAAAGAACCTCGAAGAATTTATAATTAGACAATTAGATTTATTGGACACAAAGAAAGCAACTTTTTTATTGATTCCCCATGATAACAAATTCGCTGCATTTGAACCTTCTTCTTCGTCTTCTGCATCTTCTGACTTATGGCTGATATCAAATGGGCGGGAAATTTAAATTCGATCGATTGGAATCGATGGAAAAATATGCTGATTGTATTTCAGCATCGCGGACATCTTTACGACGTTTATTAATTTCTATTGCTCAATTTGCGAGAGGGCACCATCGATATCTTCATTAAACATCTTCATTAAACCTCGCCCAGGCCTTTATTTATACGTCGCCATATAAATTAGTACACGGTCAGCCATTAGCCCTTCGTCCACAAAGCCGCCTTATTTGCTTTATAAATTGGCGCTGCCATCTTGCGCCTCTCGGTTGTCCTGGCAACACACGCATTCAAATTAGCGCCGGGCATTAACATGCAAATGAAGCGACAATAATATTCGCAATTTATATATAACAAATAAACCATCTTCTCGCAGCGAGCAACACATACGCGAAAATTGTGTGCATGTGAATGTGTCATCAATATCAGCGAATTGCAGAATGCATCGGCAATCGCCCATTTATTTGGAGTGCAATCCGAAGGAGTAAGGAGGATGGAGAAAAGTTGTAGGATATGTGTGAGGCAAGCAATTCAGTTGGCATCGCAATCTTTATTATTTGCAAGCCGCATTCGCGAGTCGATCGAGTTCTTGCGGATGTGTGTTGGGTTTGTAGCTCGGCTTGTACTAACAAATAATAACAATTTTAATCGCGATTATAATCTCCCGGCATACACATTATTTTATCGGCGAATTTAATTAATGAAATATATGTGGAGCATATTTATATGTTATAATAAAATATCGTCCTGTGTATGTGCAATAATGCGAATTGCGTTCGCATGTGGAAACAAATAGATTTCTGTATTTGCATTCGATCGTTCGTGTGGTTTTCTAATATTTTATTGATTTATGGAAGCATTTGAATTAATATTTCGTATTTAATTTAATGAAATGCTTAGATAATATACCTTTAATGGGGAAATATTTATTTTTTTCAATTGAAATAACTACAATTTTTGTTTGATATATTTGCAATTTGCTTCAAAAGTAATGATGCAAAAACGAATAACTTAAATGATTTGAACAGAGAATTAAATTATCTTTCAAATGATACATCATACGATTTTCTAAAAAGTTTACAATTTGCAATAATTGGAATTGAAAATGTTTCTTTGATTTTCCTAAGACTTTATTTAATTTTGTCTTCAAAGAACTTTATTTGCAACTTAATAACTTCTGAATCGTTTGAGATAGTATATATTAATACTATGGTTATAAATTCACTTAAATTCTCTTTAAGAATATCTAATTTTTTATATTACTATGAATTAGGAATTTACAAATGGAATTTAAAATATGAATCATAATGTTACATATTTAAGATAACTCTGAAAATTTTCAGTAATAACTCAACATATTTTTTAATACCTTCTTAAGAAATATAAATATTGCAATGAAAATAATTTGTATACATAAATTTATTAAGAAATATCAAATAAATTTAAATAAATGAACTAGGAACTATAATTTTTAAGCATTTATAAATTTTTAAGAAAATTGCAACATTGCAAAATATTTGGCCAAATTATTTACAGAAGCCATTTCCTGGAATTCAGTAGAGCATTCTGCATGATCATGTGACTTAAGTCATATATTTTAGCACAGTGTGCAAATCGCGTTTTGACTTGTTCATTCGCATAAATTCGTCGCTTCTCCGAACGGGACGAACGACATGATTCACGAAATGCAGGTTAGTGCAAAATCTTCTACTACAGTGAACATGGCGGATAGTGTATTGTGACAAAAGACAACAAATTCAGTGCAAATTCAGTGACATCAATCGATTAATCAAGCAAGAACAATCAGAAGACCAACAATTATAATTTGAAGGTGCTGTTGATCGTCAATTCAGTGTGAGAACTAAGAAATTCTGTGTCATTTGGTTTCGCGCATGAGGTGCAAATCGGCCAGCATCATGTTGCTGATAAGAGACATATTTTTCGTGCTCGGGCAAAAATATTCGTGTTCGGTTTCGGTCCGGTTTCGGGTTCGGTTCGATGACTTCAGATGGAGTTATGTGGTACTTTTGCGACAAATAATAGAAACAATCGCGTGATTCGTTTTAAAATCGTGAATAAACTTGAATTTGATTTGTGATGTGTAGCTAAGTAGTTAGGAAGTGCGTGTATGTAGTGCGAGTATGTAGTGAGCGTTCGTAATGTTATTGTTGAACTTTTTGAACATTCAAATGGAGAAATTGGATTTCTGGATTAAGTTTTGAAATTAATTGACTGGTGTCATCAATGTAAGTTATAGGAAAATTCAAATGTTTTGTAATTTCAATATATAATTTTTAAAATTTCAGATGGGTTCGTTGGATGGTTTCTTCAGTCAGAGTTCTTCAGCATCTCGAGGAAAATGTGTGGGATTCAACAAATAGTAAGTTTTCAATTATATCAATTACAATTAATTGATTATGATTATTAATTGGAAATCGTCTCTTTTAATTTCAGAAAAAGGTTGGTACTTTTGCATCCGGATCATCATCCATTCGAGGACGACCGCATCAAAGTGAGTGTTTAAAATCAATTTCCCATTTTTTTCCAGCATCGAGAAATTATGACGTTTAATAACACAGCAACTAATTGCGCACGCGATTGATTTATTTTATTGATTACTGCGCCTTCGAACGAATATCACTTAAACGCTCACCAAACGAAATAATTCTTTCAGTTCGGCGAACATTTTCATTGCATCGATTCGTTCGGTTGATTGGTGCGTTCTCGTTCGATCGCACACTACATATATAGTTAACTAACTGCTAGCTCTCGCTATTGAGTCGCGATATCAAAACCGTCGAACGTTGTTTGCATTAGGTGCGCTAACGATACATAAGCAAAAATGGGCGGAGCACACGTAATTAATTATTGCTATATATTGGTTTAAATCTCTTAGGAGCGCGACTTCCATGCGCGTTGAGTATGAGTGCGTAGTGCACACGCGAATTAGTACAAAGTGTGGAACGTGCGTTTCGATTTGTCGACTTTTGCGAAGACATGCGGCACTAAAATCGTACAAATGGTGGAAATATCGTGAACATGTCGTTGTATTGCTCGTAATTAACGTATCGATAAACGCGCAGAAAATGAGAGGAAAATCGACGCTTAATTGAATTAATTTAAATTACATGCAAAAATGCGCGGAATTAATGCTGAGAAGATGTGAAATTATCATTGGCGCTAGGCCATTTAGCAACATCTTAATGGCTGGTATTAATTGTAAATTAATTTGATTATTGCATGTGTAAAATCGGCGAGTTTATTTATTTCATCGACTCGATTGACTTCTTATGGACGTATGCTAATTTATTTTCTTGTTCTAGCATGTAATTTTGCATCAGAAAAATCCTAAATTATAATTTCCTTTGCTTCAAGAATTTAATCCAAGAAAAAATTAATTTAACTTTGACATTTATCACTTCTGATTACCAACAAAAAATAATTTTGATTTCATTATGAAGGAAATTCAAAAAACTTTCTTAAAGTTTCACACTTGTCTCTAATTTTTTTCTAAATTTTGCTAGTTTTTTTACTTCCGTTTAACCAGAAGAATACTCATTTCTTCTTAATGTAAACCATTCTTGAAACTTCTTTGTTTTCTACAATTGTAGACGAGTAAATAGAGCGTAATATTAATAACTCGGTAACGCACTGATTCGACCAGTGGCCTAAAATTCATCCAATTTCAATGTTAAACATTATCAGAAAATCCAATTTTGACCACAATAATAAATTTAATTAGCAAAACAAGCACAAGATAACAACAACTCCTAATTTATTTCAATTAATTTCAATGTTTCTTGTAATTTTTGAACGGAAATTTGCTTCATGTTGCACATTTATTGCCCATTACTAATTAGTTGGTGTTAGGTTTAAGTGTGGATGTGTAACCTATTTGGAAATTTTGTTTTTAATATTTATATATTGATTCATTACGAATTCATTGCTAATTAGTAATTAGTCCATTTCATATTTGGAATATTTTGAATCATTTACATTTCGAAATTCAAATATAATATGCATTATTATTATTATGCAAAAACGAAATTAGCATATTACAATTACAAGTACGTACGCTACTGGCTCGTATACAGTGCAAATTGCAAATTTCAATCAATAATAATTATTAAATCCGTCCGCTCGTTTGCGAACTCTGTTTACTTGTGAATGGCAGCAATGCGATTGTAATGCACTCATTACTCATACTCGTATTATGCGTATGAGAGGTGTAGTGCACAATATCTCTCATTTAGCCGAAGCTGTGCAAAAATGCATTGCGTCAAGTGTTCTCGAAGAGTGCGAGACTCGGAGACACCAATTACGACCACGATTCATACTTAAAGACTCATACTCGTACGAAGCTAGTTTATTAGCACGCAGAATCACAAGCAGCGCAATGAATATGAATTGATATGGCGTTTTTGATATGTTGCTCGCCAGATCTCTCGGTGCAGTTAGTGTACTTACAGCGAGTGAGTGTACGAGCGAGTGAAGAAAACGTTAGCTTTTGAGTTTATGTTATAATTTAAATGCAATCACGCCATATGTGCTCATGAACGTTCGGATATTATTGCCCCCGTTTGTTGTTGTTGTCGTCGTCGTTGTTGTTGTTGTTGTTGTTGTTGTGTATGGTTCACTGTTACTGCCGCTGTTACCGCTAATTACTGAAATTATTTCACATCAACTGATGACCAGGTAGTCATAGATCTACTCGCTGTTATTGCTGCTACTATGTACTAAATATCTAGATCGAGTTTGAGTAGGTGATGTACATATTCATATGAAGATTTGCAGATCCGTCTTCTCAAATTTAACATTTCACTCATTATGTGTTATTTCATTTCTTTGCATTTCATTCATGATGCAATGAAAATGAAATTAATTTCTAACTTGTCGAGATAATTTACTTGAATAAATCTTAATACGTGCACTGGTTGAAGTTTCCGTTAGCAACAATTTTGTTGGTTTATTTGTTGAAAATGTAGTTCAATAAGGAATTGATCGATGTACTTTTCCTCGATTCACTCGATGCAATCCAATATCTAATTTAATTTATGCAATTTAACATCAATATGTGTAAAGGTTAATTATTGTTATTATAGAAAATTGTTGTTAAGTAAGTATGAAGTAACATTATACTAATAATAGATTGGTTTGTGTGCTTCATACCTGAATCATTATCCATATCATCAAGATACACTGAAATCAAACAAAAATAAACTGTCAAAATTGGTTGTTCAGTAGAAAATCGCCTAAAAAAATAAACATTTATGGAGGTTACATTCAAATTTATCAAATTTTCTTTCAATTCATTAACTTTAAGTCATATTTTGAAGATTACAACTTTTAGGATGAATATGAATTATCAATCAATTTGAAAGACAATTCATGACTTTATAGAAGCATTTAATAGGATTATGTGTGGTCGTGTTGATCTTCTGATCACCATCAGAAGAACCAAGAAATTTCTTAGATTTGATGTTCGTTCTTCGGTTGGTTGCAAGCGCATTTTACAGCAACCAGTAATCATTTTGTCCATGAGTTCTCTTCCCTCGCACAAATCGCACATCTCGGGAGGAAATTCTGATTTGTGTGTTTGCCTTACATTTGCCATAACGTATAGATTGTAGGTGAACTTGAACTTGAGGAGTCTTCGCGAGTATCATGCAGATCAGTCCTTCTTGTAGCGAAGAATATGTGTGGTATGTGTAAAGTATAGGCAA
This sequence comes from Aleochara sp. GC000083, assembly GCA_030264555.1. NCBI lineage: Eukaryota > Metazoa > Arthropoda > Insecta > Coleoptera > Staphylinidae > Aleochara > Aleochara sp. GC000083. The sequence continues at coordinate 49,090 of JARJDZ010007075.1, forward strand.
CATTTCGAAGGAGATTTATGAGTGACTCGAACGCAGACTCCGATGTAGGTAACGCTGAAGAGTCCAAACAGAAGAAGCACAAATAGATAAATTGAGACGTTATCCGATCGAAGATAATAGCCGCAAATTCTCCCATATTTACATCAACTATAGTGCACTCGTCTAGTGTATTATTGGCTCAATTGTTCCATCCGATATGTTCTTGCATCTCTATGAGTTTCGTTTTTATTCGTTTTTCATGTCTTCATAATTTCGCAATATTTGAAGAAGAGTGCCTTAAATTTATGAGCATAGTGCACGAACGAAAGTATGGACTATAAATCAGGATATTTCCACTTGCAAATATTTGCAAATTATAGCTAAAGTAAAAATAAAGTATGAATTATTTTTTGCACTCCCACAAATTTATTGCCATTTATAGTCAAAACAATTAATGTAACAATAAATTGGAGAAAAGTATCAAATGGCATCAAAGATTGTTGATTTATCCAATTATTCCGAATTCAAGTCACATGGATCGAGATAATCTCGCGAATATTTTTGATTTAAATCGCTCAATCGATTTAATCGGCTTCGATTTGATTAGATTTGTAGTTCTTGCGAATCGTTAAGTTGCACTGTGCGTTGGTCTTCTGGGCGGATGGACTCGAGTTGTGAGTGTTTGCAGAATGAAATTAACATAATAAAAGCGAAGAGAAATTACGAATGCGTTCCGAGGCGTCGACATGCAAATCCTAGTGCACCAATTTAAAAAGATTTATTGCGTCAGCGATTCCAATGTACGCATACTTCTTATTAGGTTTCTAGTCGCGTCGAAGAGATAGATATCGTCCCATAACAATTATTAGACAATGAATTTTCATGAATCACTTTTCTCGACTGTCGATGAATTATTTATGGAAATGGTGCAAATGTAAATCGAGATATCTCTAAATTACTTTCAAGTTGGAATTTTCATTTTTTCAAACGTGAAAACATTTTGTTATTATGTGATATTATGGATTGAAAAATTAAATTTAAAAATTATTGAATGTGAATTTCAGAGAAAATAAATTTGCGTTTCTTTTCATACATAACATCAAATAATTATCTCAGAAAAATTAGAAAATTTCCAGCTTGAAACTTGGTCATCAGAACTTTAGCATGTTCATAACTTCTGATGCTTTAATTCATTCTCATTCTTGGAGTTCTTTGAAGTGTCTATCATTGACTCAATCCTGTTCACATTCAGCAACCAATTGAACGCTAGGAAATTATGAATAATGGTTTGTAATTTGAGGAAACGAATTAAAATGTCGGCCGAGTCGAAGCCGATATAATATAATGATGACTTTATTTTTACTAATCGTTTCCGAAGTAGAGGCTCGTGTCCGTCAATAATACCTCGCGATTGCCTCCAGTAATTCTGCGCTTATGCGAGAGAAGAACAATCATCGAGAATGGCCGGCAGTCATCCATCTACGAGCGCAATAAATAATCTCTTGTGCGCAAGAAGTTGGTTCTTTCGATTGCCATCATACCAAATACTAACGTATTATTGCTCATTGACGAATACATTTAGACATATCCACTGGTACGATACGATAAATAAACAAATAGCAGCGAGAAGAAGACATGTGAAGTTAATGCAAATATATTCGCGAATGCGTATTAGCTAATTTAATATAATTTAGATGCGCACTCTATGCCATCGTGCAAGGATAAATAAATGGATGATTGCTACCCATAATTCATCGATTCGCGTACGGATTAGGGATTATGTACGTAAATACTTCTTAGGGAGGTCTTAAGAAGTATCTATCATATTCGCAACTGAATTTGCAGGTATCTTGTTTGAGTTTGGAGTTTTCTTTGGTTGTTGATGAAAATGAATTTTGCAGGTCGAATTTAATCGAATGAAACTTTCTAGCCGGAAATTTTGATTTGTTATTTTATTGTAATTACGAATGAAAATCGTAATCAGCAATGTATATTAATAAAGAGAAAACAAACATTTTATTGCTAGTCAGATGGAGTAGCGTGTCTTGAGTACTTCTTGCAGCTAGAAGCAAATGTGTTACATTCATTGCATACTCACATGCCTAGTCCACTATTTTCCGGTAATAATTAACGTAATTAACAAAGCGTACACACTCTGATTGACTGAAGATTTATTTCATTGCGATTATCAACAAATAAACATTCTCTATAGGCTATTGTAATTTAGTTCGTAAACCTAATTAAACAAATAAAAGAAATTAAGTACTAAAAACTTCAATTTAAAAATTTTTATCTTGGAATATTTTGGGAAAAGTAATTAAGATATTTTGTTCATCAACGAGTAATTTGATAGTTCTTTTATAAAATTTTAATATTGGTAGATTTGCTTAAGTTATTTTTATAAGTTGATTGATATAAAAGATATCAAAGATAAAGTAAATATATAAAGTATAATTGAAGTGAGAAATCTCGAATTTCTGAGACGATTTCTTCATTGAAACTTGAATAAAAGCACGTGCCAACAATAAAAATCTAGATTTTTGTCAAGATCAATGGTTGAAAATGTGAATGCAACTCTGATTCAACTCTGGCACCCATTGAAACCATTTACCATACAATTACAAGCATTTGAAGACATTTTTGGTAAACGATCCTCTTACATTCCATTCAAATCTTCAGATGATACTTTTACCTCACCTATTTATCTATTTGGTTATCTTCTAACAGTTTAGTGACAGTAGAACATGACAAAGACCATGCAACCATGTTTAGCGACTAAGACAAGAAGTTGCATTAACTTCCAAATTTGATGACATTTATTAATATGCTATGCAACTATGAGAAGAAAGCAAATCTTTTGGAGATCCAAAAGTTGAATAAACATTAATTACGCCAAAAAGTGAAAGACCTCAGTGAAAACGTAACAATTACTCGTTCAATTAGATTAACGACATTGTAGTTTGCTTCGGAGGAGTGCTCCTGAAGAAATGGCGCAATCGTTAATTTCATTATCAGATTATTTTTCATTTCCACTTTTTCTAATGTGGGTTACCGACACGAGCGGCTATCCCGGACTCGATCAGCTCGATTAAATAGTTTGTTATTAAGCACCATTTATCATTCCATTATTGCCCGAAAATGAACGTAACGTTTTGAATGAAGAGACCTCCAACTTTTACAATTGCGCCCAAGAATTTCTCGTATTTCCTTGAGCATTGTCTGTTAATTGTAAAGTAGGCCAATTTTATAACGAAATAAATGGTAGCCGCGCACACTTTTCACAAATATTTTACTTGTTATTGTTGTTTATGGAGCAACGCAATTTTGAATCGTGCAGTACGGAATTGCAGTTAACACTTATAAGTTTCTAAGGCGTGCATGAAGGGGGCATGGACGACGACTTGATGTATTTATTATTTATTAAGCGACTTAATCATGTGCAAAATTAATTCGCCGAGACACTCGAAGAACCGCGCCGCAATTGTAATTATCACTGCTCGCTTGGTCTTTTGATAAATGGTTTTCTAATGCTTAATGCGTCCGACCAATCGCCCAAGATGCAATTAAATCGCGCTGAGCATTAGCCCCAGCTAAATAATAAACAATTCATTTGTAATTTACAATCTACCATTTACAATTTGCCGCGATGCAATTTGCAATAACGATAGGCGATTGACTAATATTTGATTGGTGCCTGGTAACATTTGGGATTTTCTCTGCGATATCGATGTAACGGCTTTTCTCGCAGGACGATTAGATCAAAATATTTGCATTTTTCCGGATGGGTGTTGCGCATGTGAGGCAATTAAACGAAGCCAATTTCTTCGCACTCAAGAGATGGATGGCTCGGAATAGATAATCTAGAAGCGCACAAATCGCTGCCGGGACTGACTGGCAGGTCGTCTGCACAACGGCCGTAATGGCAAAGTGCAGCAGGTTCAATCATACACCTCTGGAGTTGAACAGTGTACTTGCTTGCTGAAGAAATAAAGAGTCAAACGCGAAACGCATCGGTATGTGCGGACCGATATTGGTCTCGATGCTTGCTGGTACTCTTTCTTCTTCTCATGTATGATGATGACCCACACCGTGTATAGGTGCGTCTATAATTAAGGAATTGTGCTCTTTTCCTAGCACACTCGTTTTACTTATTTGGCGAATAAGATCAAGAAAATGTTCGAATCATAGGGAATGTTAGATACGTGTTATTTGCAAATTTTTGCAATGTTTCAACATTTGGGTCGTCTATATCTTAAGAAGTGTTGTAACAAATAATTTGATAACTATACCTTAAAATTTATTAAACAAAAGAAAAATATTCGCAAAGTATCTTCAAAATTGTTGCAAATTTCCTGATATTGATTGGAAGTTATTTTTGATAAAAAATCATTAAAAAATCATACATATATAGGAAAATCAAATCGTTGGGAACTCTGATATTAAATTACAACCGGAAATCACTTAATACACGCCATGCAATGCTGAGATAAAAGCAAGTATTTTGATGAATTTGGCATCGAAAGGAAATTTGCGGTTGGACTTCTTTTACGTCCAATAAAACAACAACTCGAATGTGCTCCATATACAAACATCTGCGAGCAGTGCAAGCAGGCAGCCTCGAAACTAATTGCCTCAACTCCTTGTATCAGAAGTCTGAATCTCCTTCAATGTAGAAGACTCGAAGACCAGGAAGCATTTTTCCCGTACTCAGTTTATCTAACAACATCGCCTGTACTTGCACCTATTCGTTCTAAATCATCACGAAGAGGAGATGAAAATTGTCGTCAGATGTGCCATTTACACCAGCAACATCTGCAATATAGTCCGCTCGATACTTTTACCAATATTTGTAATTGACTTGCTTGACCTGCACCGCCCTCGTTAACTTCTTACGCAAACATAATTAGATGCTCGCCTTGTTACCTTCAAGTAATTATATATAATTACCTCAAACAAAATCAGTGTGAATCCGAAATTCACAACTCAACGCTAGGAAATTTCAATATTTAATTATCCAATTTCTTCATTTCGATGACAATTAATTAAAATACGCATTGGGTGCATCTTGATTTTGGCTGAAGACGTGTTTATCGGATGTGTAGAAATGCATAAATAATCGATTAGTAGTTGTTAACATCGATAAAAATCACCTTAACTTGCTGTTTTTTAAATTTATTCCTGAAAATTGTATTGACGTTTGAGTGTGAATGAAATTCCTTGATGATGCCGACACGGCTACTGTTTAGTGTTTTCACATCTGTTTATTTATTTATCACAGTCGGACTTATTCGGTCATTTAATATTAAAATGTTCGTGGCGATCGGTGCTGGAATTAAATATGCAAATGAGGAAATGTTTCCAACTTGTTTATTGGTGCCTTCTCCCAAACTAGGCATGTACCAAATCAACTACACGCCAAGATCTCTTTGGTAATAGTCGGAGAAATGGTCATTCATTTTCATTAATTTATATCTTTGACAATATTTTAGTAGTTGTCCCATAAGTATTAAAATTTACTATTTCTCTCAATTTTCTAACTTATTGAAAATTAAAAAATAATAAAATTATGGTAAAATATTATTAATTCAATGTATTTTCAATAATCAGTTTGACATTTGCAAGTTTTAACTTAAAAAAATGCTTTTTTTTCGGATCGCAAAGTTTCATTTTTAATATTTTCTATTCGCATTTTTTGCGAATTTTTTTCTCGGCAACCGATAGTTCAATCAGAATGCTTCGCAGATGAACTTATTATAAATTTAATTCCCAATCGAATGGCGTTTACAGATTTGGAAAATTCCAATTAGAAATGCTATTGGCATTGTCGTCAATAAACTCAAAATTACAATTTTCTTCTTTTACACTTTCAATAAATTCTGGGTAACTCGATGCCGGGCCTGACGATTTTTAAGCTCATTTTGTAGGAAATTTAATGTAGTTTAAGATAAAATTTACAGAATTTCAAATTTCCACCGGGAAATGCTATTGGCCTTGTCGTCAATGTGGATAAAATTGAAACTTTCAATTACAAATTTTATACTATATTTTATTCCTCCGGAACAAGAAGTCAGATCAAAACCAAACAAAGACTATTTTATAGGAAATTTAACGTACTTTCGACTAGCATTGAGAAAATTCCAAATTTCCATTCATAAACTCTTCATTTCTTGACTTCAAATATTATTTTCTCTTAATCTGGAGAACCGGATGTCAGATCGTAACCGATCAAAGACTATCTTATTGGAAATTTCATTAACTATCTATTAATATATAGAAATTCTCAGATATTGTGCTTGAAAAGCGTCTGACCTTGCAATTAATTTGTGTGGTATTCATAATTTTCGTTTTTTTGATATACATGGCCAATGCTCATTTGGTAACTTTATATGCCCGATGCATACGATCCAAAACTGTTGAAAAAAGTATATCGTACATCATGATTCCTATAATCAATAGTAAATAAAAGACTACTTTCAATTTTTAATTATTTTTGCTCCAACAACTATATTTACAATTACAACTTCAACTTCATTTTGATATATAACACTATTAAGTTATCATAGAGGAAAAGTAAATTTTATGCTCTTAAAATCACATAATTTTTCATACACTTTCTTTACCAGCTGAGAATCGAGTAGATAATTTCAGTCTGTCATCTAATATTGAGCAACTTAATTCGTAAACGAAATTTTCGCTCCTTATACAATAGATATTAGATTACTCTCGGAATTGCTCTCGGAATGGATTATAGAAGGTTTCGGCTTTCTTCATGCGGCCGAAGACTGACAGCCTGCGCAAGATTAACAAGAAAATAATTTTATTATTTGGCCGCCTGCACGAGATAACAAACAACATAACAACAAACAAGCGCCTCAATATCCAGCGAGCAGACTTGAAGTATGTTAGGTACGAAGAACATGAGTTAACTTGCGAGCAATGATTTGAAAGTAAAACATGAAACATGGCTCAAGCTTGCGCTGGTCGTCGCTTTTATTTCGGTTTGGGTGTTGGTACGAATGCTCTTGGTACACTCGTAATAAGATAGTTGTTGGCTGCGAAATAATTCAAACGGTTTCGTTTACTCCTCTCGTTACTATTATTACTCGTTAGCTGTACGTGTCGGCTGTTGTCGACTCTTACAAGAGGGATAAGAAGGCAGAGCAGCAGACTTCTTGCATTTTATCCAAACTGCCTGCATAACTGCTCTTGGTCAGTTTGTTGGTCAGTGTTATGATTGAGCGTATGGAGAGCGCAATTTGAGTTGTTTTTTTCTTCGTGCGTGGTTCAACGGAAATTGTAGAGTCATCTACACTATATACTTCATCACATAGAGAGTAGTGCATGATATGGAGATTAGAGAAGAAGTGAATGCTTTGGAGAAAATAAGTAATTGCATTGTTTTTATTANCCTTTAGTAATCTGCTATATAATTCGCTATAATCTGCAAAATCTTTATTCCATTTGATACTTAAATATATACTTTGTAATGTAAATTTAGAAACTTCACTTCAATAAAATGAACAAATGATTGAGTGACACAATTCAAAAATAATTGAAACGTTTTGCATTGCTAACCAAATATTTCGAATGCAAAAACATGCAAAATATCTTCATTGACCACAAATACTCTAACTGCATAGATTATCCATGCCATTCGATGCAATTGCAATTCGCAGACGTGTACGCCTCGCAATCGTATGGTGGATTTGTTAAAATTGCAATAAACTTATTCGGAGTATGCCTAACTGGCATTAAACGAATGGAACGAGCGAGAAAAAGTTAATAACAGGAATAGGAATTGTTCGAAACAAGTTGAATGTGTCCATGCATGCACGTTTGCAGGAGCAGCAGCAGCAGCAGACGAAAGGCCGCTTTCTATTTACGCGAATTCCAAATGCATAAAAAGCGCCACCTACACACCAAATCCGATCCGATCGAGACTCTGATTATTTATTACACCCGATAATAACTGCCTGCACGTACGCTCGAGCCAATAGTACTTACAACCAGATATTAAGTACCGCACTTTTTGCCGCGATGAGTAATGCCTAAACTGAGGACTTCTTGCAGCGCGATTGTTAATCATACTTCTTCGTCAGTTTAATGGCGTTGAAGTTTTTGCGGACACTCGGTATGTGGGTGAAATGCATATTGAGGTTCGTCAAGAATGAGTATGAGTTTGAGTGTGGATGCAAGTGGAAACACGTGTCTCTGAGTGAGTCTATGCAGGCGATATGGTCAATTCAAATGCAAAATTGGCTTCAACTTCTTCTTTGGGTCTTGGGTCTTTGGTGCACACATTCCTCCATCTACATCCAATAGCATCGTTGATTATATGCACCTAGTTAGTTGCCAGTTTGCGTATTACATTTTAAATTCAACATTTTACATTTTCTATTTTATTGTAGTGTCACTACTTAAATTGACAAGTGCATAACAAAATATTGCAACTAGCGGATATTTGGATTGTTCAAAACTGGTACCAATTAGCAATTATTTTTATTTCTTCTTATTTGCCGTTAAATTAACTCAAGTACAAAAAACAATAATTTAATTGATTAAAATTAATGATAATTAAGAAAACTCACCGTCTCCTGAAGAGGATCCAACGTGTGCGTTGCTATCACCTAGAAAACCAATTAGAACATACTATAGAATTATTGTTCTTAATCATTTTGGTAACAGTTATTCAATATTTCGGAAAAGTTTGGTCATTTAATTTAATTTTCCTAAATTTTTTTCTTTGCTGATTTTATATGAATTATAAGGAAATGTAAAAGTAGAGAATTTAAAAGCTTATTAATAAAATTGCTATAATAACAAAAAATTTCATTAAAGGGATCAAATTACATTGAGTTTTTCATACATCAAAGTGAATTTTATGCACGATGTTTTTAAAATCATCTCTTGAAAAACCATGATTTAAAATTGTGGGTGTTATTGAACATTATTGGAGCTTACAAGCAATCAATAAAAAAATCGATGAAATTTGGTAGTTCAACTCTTTGAACCGCGCCGATCGATTCAATTTTATTACAAGGCGGCACAAACTTTGTAATTATACTCCGTTTACTTAATGATTTCTTATCGAGTATACTGACATCATAAATCGATTGATCGATTTAATCATATATTTTGCCATAATGCACCCACCCTGCATCGATATTGCACACTACATTCAAGCTTATAGATCATTTTCTCTGCTCACTTCCTACTAAACACTTACCTAACTTCTTCTTGTGCTCGTCTTGTTGATGGATGGCGCCGGCGGAGGGATCGAGCATCATGGTGTGCCCCAGGTGCCCTCCGTGACCCCCTGGTTGGCACTCCATCGTGATCATAGTACCCTCAATGATGAGCTCGCGCAGCACTGTAAACAAACAAACACAAAAGGTACTGATTAATTATCCTCTTCGGGCTGCATTGAGGCCGTCAACAGCTTCGCATATGGTCCATGCGGGGCCGTATCAATTTCATTAAAAGAGCGGCGAAGAATGAGAGCACAGTTGAAGGAAATGGCAGCGAGAGAAATTGGTTCGAAATGTGTTGATGGCCTCAATTAAAAACCAATTAAATTGGAATTATGTGGATGACGTTTACGAATTGTCATCTAATCACGCTGGAGATATATGGATGGCTTCTGTCAGCGGCGGTAGGGAAGTCGAGCCCTCGCTTGCCATCTGACACGTTGGTGGCAAGATGTCATCACATGTACCATGCATGTACCATGTTCTATCGGATTCAATCGGTAAATTTATTTTTTCCATCCGAGGGAAAGGTAACTAATAGTTCCACATGTTTTCTGGAAACTTTTTTTGAACCATATAGCGATTTATTACAGCGATTCAACTGGAATTTTAGAAATATTAGGGGGTCAAATATTTGTTCCGCCACTGGTTATATGACCATTTTATTAAAGATGTAATGTATTATCATTAATCAGTTTGAAATTCGCAGATTTTAACCTAAAAATAGCTTTTTTCCTGATTGATATATAACATTTTTAATATTTTCTATTTGCCATTTTTTGCCAATTTTTTTCTCGGTAACCGGTTGGCCAATCGTAATTGTTCAAAGTCTATTTAGTTGGAAATTTAATGTACTTTCAAATGGCGTTTTTAGATTTGCGAAATTCTAATTAGAAATGCTATTGGTATTGTCGACAATAAACCCAAAATTATGATTTTCTTCTTTTACGTTTTCGATGATTTCTCGGCCACCCGATGCCGGAGCTGACGGACCAAAAGCTAATTTTGTAGGTAATTTAATGTAGTTTAAGTTGCAATTTTCAGAATTTCAAATTTCCATCGGGAAATGCTATTGGCCTTGTCGTCAATGCGGAGAAAATTGAAATTTGAAATTTTTGTTTTTACATTTTCACTATTTCCTCAGGAACTAGAAGTCAGATCAAAATGAAATAAAGACTATTTTATTGAAAATTAAATATACTTTCGATTGGCTTTGTGACATTTTCAGATTTCCACTTAAAAATGCCATTATTCTTCACTTTTATTCTTATTTTCCATGTTACTCGACACCCGGATGCCGGATCGAAATCAACCAAAGACTATTTTATTGGAAATTTTATCTACTTTCCTTTAACGTTTTTAGATTTCCAAATTTTCCTCTAGAAATGCCTTTGGCATTGCTGTCATATTGTGTAGAATTGAAATTTTGGACGATTAGAATAAGTTACAATGCTTATTTCATGTTTTGAACAAAACTCGCCATAAAAATGACAACTTCATCATAATTAAGTAATAACTTCCTTAAAAGTACGTTGAATCAACAAAAAAATGAAGGAAACCAACGATTAGCACTGAATTTATGGCCATCCAACGGTTTTGTCTCTCGTTGTGTGGATCTATCTTTGGTAGATCAGCTGTTTTGCTGGTGGCACGCGACCTAACTGCACCAACGACTTCTGTCGTCGTCGTCGTTTTCTTCCTTCCACCCAGTTATACAGCTCGCCTTATATGTCCTCACCTTACAACACCTTCATGAATATCGTCAGATTCGTATCGGGCAGGTCGAACATGCCGATCAGCATTAACATAAATTTTTTCTTTGTTTTCTGCCGGCTCTTCGAGTCTTCATAGAGAAAATACGCGCCCTTTTTCTCTTCCTATTAGAAGATATTGAAAACCACGTGTTTTGTAACGTTCAGACCATATGTCATTAGATCAGTCCCAGGTTTAAGTTATGTTACTTAAATGCTTCAACGAAGAATTACAAAAGACGAAAAGACAAATGAGAATGATGAAGGTTTAGAGTGAACGATCTTCAGGTAGTCGTGGAATTTTTAGGGGCTCATTAAATATATATTCTTTAATTATCATTGCATCAAAAATAGGAAAAGTTAATAACTCTTTTTCAATTTGACGGCGAAAAGAAATGTTAGAAAATTTTAGTATATGCTCTAAGGAAGTTAAATTTGTCTGGGGTGGGCTTAGATGACTTTTTGTGGTTTTTGCGTTTTCCTGTCTTTCAAATTTCTATAATTTGTGGTTGCAGTTACAAAATTGTGACGTTGATATTATATAATTATTTGGAAATACAACGGTAAAAACGAAACGTTCAACTTTTCAAATTTTGACAACAATTTTATTCATTTTGCAATAACTTTTAAACTAAAAGAACTTCCAATTGTTTTTAATAAATCAAGAACACTTTAATTGCAAAGGAAAAATAATTGATGAGCAGTGCAAAAATTATTAACAAATTAGTTTTTCAAGTTTTCTTTTTGCATGTACATTGTTTTACAAAAAATGTCTTAATTAATAAACTAATGACGCTACATTTTTTTAAAATTACTAAAATAATCTACATTAAATCTTCTATTCTTCGGCCTGTTGACATGTGACCAATTATAGAAGTGGAAACCCAAAAAAAAATGAAGAAAATCGTGAAAATCATTGCGTGGTGGTTGTGACTCTCGTTGGAGTTACATAACATTCCAACTCATTCAATTAGTAATTGTGGCACAATTATTAGGCATGCAAAATTGAATCCAGTAACGAAAACGCCATGCTAAGCGCTGGCCAATATATAAATTGCATATATTATGCAGATGCAAGAAGAACGAAGCCGAAGAACGAAACGCACGAAACACGAACAACGACCACACGAACGAGCTGTACTGGTAGAACTGAAAGGCTCGTTTGTTGTTATTTGTGTATGATTTTCATATACAAAGTAACCAAGAAACACATGAAGAATTAGCCAAAAGTTGACTTAGTTTTTTCCAAATTAATTCCATCCGGAAATCATCAAATTTTGTAAGAGTCTAAATGAGATCAAATTAGTTTGTTCTTATTTTTCGCAGTTTGCAATCTTGCCTCATGCGTTGGAAACATGCAATGAGTTGGCGAGTATGAGTAGCAGCGCTAATCTAGGTAGACATAGCATGCATGTAATTATTAGGTCAGTGCTGGATTTTTATCAGGAAAGGTTAACTATTCATGTTGTGCACCGCGCGGCAATTAGTTATTAAATGCTACCTGCTCGAAGATGGAAATGCATGATGCTCACTCAAGATGCACCATGCATACTATAGCACTAGGTGCTTTTCTTCTGCGCACTTGTTGCTGAAGATTTGCAGCCGTGTGTAGAGTACATGCACCAAATGAAAATGTTTGATGCCATGCGCATAAAGTTGAATCAACGCGCGTGCAAATAAACCGATAAAAGCAATGAGCAATGCACTTAATTAAAATAAATTTAGTAATAAAACTACATTCCGTTCATGTTGCATATTGTTGCACATACGTCTCTTCTCTGGATTACGCGTTCGTCGGTTGGGCAGCGCAAAAAATAATATGGTTAACATGAAATATTAATTTTTATTGTGCGTTATTGCCGATAATAAACGCGCGTTAATTGCGCGGTCAGCCGTTCAAAGATGTGCGCAACATTTTGCTAAGTGATTTTCTAATTTTATTACTCCCCGAGAGGATTGGACATTATCCCACATGAAATCATTATAATTTATGTATTAATCAAGCGATAAGTTTCATGGGTTCGTTAGTTTTTCATTACAAAACATTTTTCTTGAAGAAACTTTTTGAGAAATTTGATGTGTTTTGAAAAGAATAATTAATTTTATAATTTCATAAATACAAATGTTTTGATTGCAGCAAATTCATTTGCAAATAGTGCAATAAAATGTTGGAAATCTTCATCATCATTATCAGCATCTTGCGGCGCGATATTTATATCAAGCAAAACATATGCAAGAGAAGAAAAGTGGAACAAGAGCAACAATAAACATCAATTAACCATGTGAGGTAATGAATACATAATGAATACACCAGCGAATGCGAATGGGGCTATTCAAATGTGCGCGCGATTTTCGCGATCGCCAGCGCAAGATTTGAAGTAAAACGGTGGTCGCGCGATTAAATCGCGAATCAATCGAATTCTTCGGTCTCTTAAGCCATTGCCTATACCGGTGCATGAGGTAAGCGAACGAACGCTATTTGATGTAAATTGCAATTATGGTGTGTGCATGTAATCACACAGCATCCAATTTACGCATTGAACGGCGGCACTCAAAGACCATCGACGATTGCCAATAATCGGTAAATCAATGGCAAATAGATACAAATCGTATTCAAACGTACACTTGAATCGCCAACAATTGTTTGGGTGTAATGATCAATAAAATCGATTTCGTACGCCAGATTTCAGCAACGCGAGCACCAACAAAAACTTCTTGAGAAATCTCTTCTGAAGTGCGTTAATGAAGCAACTGAATTGTCGACATTGTGGACACATCTTGAAGTGCGTTTAATGAATATAATGCGATATTAATTAACGTGATGCAATTACTATTAGAGCGGTCATAACCAACACTTTTTCTTCGACTTCTTCGGAGTTCTTTCATTCGGTTTTCGTCATTATAATAAGACATTCACGCATTTGCACTGGCCCTAAAGCCATAGGAACAAATCGTTTGCACAGTTGAGTACCTGTTGATGTTTTCCAGAATCGGATTTATCATTGCAAATCAAAAATTCATTTGAAAATTACCACTCTTAAAAAAAACTGATGATTTGATTATTTAGTCAATTTTTTGGGGGTAAATTTAATACGGATCTGATGTGTGAGTTGCAACATTCGTGCGCATTCCATGCTTTTACTGTAGTTGTATTTATGTAAGTCGTCTTAGCAGCAGCCGATGAGTCTTTAACTCTTTTTTGTCTTCTCTTCTTCGTGCTTCTTGCGCATGAAAACTGCGAGCGCAAGAAGCAAGCGACTTATTACACTTAGTTAGCTGCACTCGTACAATAAGTACACCACACTTAAGTCAAGTGTGTGTTCTATCCGTGCGCACGTCTTAATCCACGCATTCGATCTAATACTAATGTCTTCGATTGTGTCCGAACGCTGTTTGTACGACATTCATTTGTGTCGTCGTTGTCGTCGTTTCTTGCGTCGATATGCAAATGCGCCGACTCATTAGACGCATTTGTTGATATTATAATTACGATTGTTGCTCAATAGTTCAAAATGTTCCTCCATCGACAGCATGTCTTTGAATTGCATGGAAAATCACTTAGAATTAAATAATGAGTAATGTGTGAGAAATTCCATCATGTTTGATTCCTTCTTTGTTGACATGGGAGTTTAAGTCAGTTTGTCTTAAGTTTGGTTTAATTACAGTGTGCCTCTATCATATCTTTTACCAGATATACCATGAAATTATTTGGAATAAGTAAATTTAAAAGTCTGAAATTTTAGGTTTGAAATTAATGCAATTTTTTTGATAATTTTTATTGTGTTAAAATTGTTTATTGTCAATATTCATGTTTCAAGTATTTGAAGGTTCCATCCTTCAATTATTCATATCAGTTTTTAAATTTTGGCTATTAGTTATAGATCATGAGATATAAGCATTTGTAAAAAACAAAAAATCATAAATATGCAATCCAATAAAAATTAATTAATTAGATAATTTATATCGCTAATATGTTGCTAATACTTGCTGATATATATAATTAACTGCTTATAACCTGGCATAGACATTTTAATAAACAACTCCACCAGCGGCGATTTGCTAATCATATAAATAAACTTGTACAAAATCGAAATCAAAATGGTAATTAATTAGGAATGATACACATGTCAGAGCA
>JARJDZ010007079.1:0-22343 GCA_030264555.1 Aleochara sp. GC000083
AATAATTTATGATATCTCAGTTGATATTGTACGCCATTTACACAGCTATGAAATGAGATATTGACATTATCGAGCAGTATGTAGAAAATATTAATAATCACGCGTTTTCTTTCCACGAACTCGAAGAAACAAACCGAGAGCTTTAATTAACCCATAACTAATTTATGCCGACACCTAATGCGCTATCGGGAACAAGAACGATTCTAGATTTAGATTTAGATTGATTGAGTTTATTTATTTTCCTAATGACTTCAAGGACTCAATGCAAAGTGCTCATTGCACAAAATCCAAGCGTAATTTATTAACTTCTTAGCATATTTACTTACTGTCCATTCAATTTCTTTGTGCCGAGTGAAAAATGAAGCATTCCTTCCAATTGATTTTAATTAATTGTATTCATTCTACTCATTCCTATCATTGTACGTATCAAATTGCACGGTGCAATCACAACACGATCGTTTATTCAATTACATTGCCTTTGGCTGGAGTAATTGAACAATAGCAATTATTCATTTCATGGTGAAAGCCAACACAACAACATAGCGCACAACATCAAGACGGTGTGAATAATTTCGACTTGTCGTTCGAGTGCTACGGCGACACTAATTTAATTAGCCGCGCCGTAATTTATTCGCAATTAGACGTAAATTAATTTATGCAATAAATGCAACAAGTTGCTTAGAAAATTGTATTGATTTGCCAACATCTAACGCAATTCAATCACACATTGGCAATAATAAAATGGAACGTCAGCACCGAACTATTTCAAACGCAATTAATTTCGGCTTGATAAATGCAGTTGACAGTCAATTAATTTATCATAATTTGTTTTATTGACTATAAATCAATTTGATTGCATTCCCTAAACGTCGACATTGTGTGACAGCTAAAAGTTATTTCTCTGACCGGCATTTCTTTTGTTTAACATGTAATTTGGTGAATATTACATGAATGGTGCTCGTTGATCAAATCGATTTATCGCATTGAACCAGAAAAAAGTGGATAAATGGGAAATATTCGACTTGGGTGGAAGTTGTCGTCAATGAAATGTAATTTGTGTTGTTTTCATTGCATTGCATTTCCTATTTTCGTTTGCCATCTCTCGCGCATAGGAAAATGTAAACGCGTCCCGTATGAAACAATAGAAAGGTACGCAAACATGCATTACATTTTGTGTAAACAAATATGTTGAATTTATTCATACGTGGAAACGTCCAAATATCCCGGCTGAAAATAGAGGACCGGATGTCCAATAACGCCCACACGAAATTGTCCTATTTGCCCGGGCTGTCATAATTTATGAAAATAAATCTTCACTAATTGCTCATACAATATTTATGCATCATTTTTCCTCCAAGCCATTCATATATGACATATACATTTATATTTGTTTTATATATCAGCCATTTGTTAGAGCAACCTGATTGAGTTATCCAAGCCAAAAAAGATATTTCTTTCTAGGAATAGATGAAGAGTTATTTTAACATTTTGTGTTTTCTCCTGAACTATTCGACCAAAGATAGCGTTCGAGAGTCATTCTGGACGCATTCATGACATAGACTGGCATGAATTGCGAATTGCGAGTGTTATCAGTGCAGCCGAGTCAGCAGAGCGCACCAAGATGAATTTTATTGTTTCTGTGCATGCATCCGTCCATTTTGGCTGGTCGAATGCACCCAGCAACGAACGAATATGTGTGCTCAATGTTGCGAATGAGACTGCAAGAGCAAACTGCCGCATTGAACTGATCAAAACTGCGCCCGAACACAACACTTTGTTGTTAGTTACAATGGACATATTCTGCCAGGTTCAGATATCATACAATTATTACGTTATAAGTTCTGGATGGCCTCATAGTAACATTATATAGAATGGCACTCTCATTGTTGATTTGCACAGAGTTTTCTGAAAGGTTGATGCCAAAATTTATATCGCTGTAGATGTCAAATTTGCAGGCTGCAAGTCTCATACTGCACTTTATATTTGATTTAATTCGACCCCAGTGCATTCATAAAATAGGAACCCAATGGGATAGAAACGATGATGGTCTTTACACGATGCTCCCGCACATTGCACGAAATGGCTCCCAAAAAGCAAACGTCGAAAAAGCGTAACAAAATTGCTCTTATCGAGCCAGTCGATCAACGAACGAACGAACGCGGAAACAAATGTACTGGTAGATACGGCGATTTGATAACGGCGAGTTTTATAAATTGCGAAAACGTTTTGCTGCCATTTTCTGACAATACAGTGGCTTAATGTGTATGTGTTGTACCCCAGACTTTTCGCCCCCTCATGGATGAATTTACCGATTTTCGTGTTGGCTGCGTTTTAAATGCCGGCGTTTATATCGGCAACGGCGGGCACATGAGCAAATCAAAATATCGTACGGCCTAACATCCATTGGACGAACATTTTGCCGATAAAATGCTTTTTCAGGCGGTCTGATAATGAAGCAAATGTGGGGGATGCGCGCCCGCGACTGTCGATAAATTGCTTTGGCTGGGATATTGTTTGCAGATACAATTTTCAGACAGCATATGAATTTTTAATGGATTGAATGGCTCGGCATTGTTCCCAAGCAGACTTCTGATGATACCATTGATGACACAAAAAATGATTGAAAAGGCCACGAAAAAAGTGATTTAAACCGAAATTTGACACAAAAAGCTTAATTTTCAGCGAGTACAATTATTATCCTTTGCTATTTGAAATTTTAATGAAATCTGATAGCCACAAAATATTTTACTGTTGCAGACTGTCATTATTGATGAGAAATGAAATTAAACCTTAAGCATTACTAGATAGAAAAAAATTTAAGTGCTGTAGTTTAGATGGTATTTTGCTGTGTGAATGCATCCATATTATTTACTTTTTGCAGGATGCTTGCTTTATCGGCACCTTTATTACGTTTTCATGAAGTATAAGCACCCTGATGTATTCAGTTATTCCTTTAGTAAGCACAGCCAGCATCGATATATTTTTATTGCGTTCAACCACCAAGAAACGTCAATGCACTGAGCCTGTGTGCCCGTTGCTGCCACCAACACCCAAAAAGCATCCGACATGTCTATATAAATATTTTTTCTCAATAAGCACGCATCAATAAGATGTGAATGCGAATGTTATGTGAAGCCGCACACATCGCTGGAGGTGTATATGAGAAGGTCCTTGGAGGTAACAGGGAACGGAAGCGCGTGAAATTCTTCACGAGATGCCATCGACTGTTAGAGGAGGGTTGCACGAAAGTTATGATTCATTGATCCAGACGCGGCAGCTTAGCATAGGTATGCGACCCGTGCCTGTATATCATTCTATAGAGACTTCCAGAAGCAGAGGAAGTTTGTTTTCCAGGATGCCATCCCTTCCGCCGTATGCGAGGACTTCGCGTCTTTATAAAGCATCTTTTTCTGTTAGTCGAACTTTTATTATTATTGCTTAGTCGGGCGGCGACTATACGTTTGCGACCAAACAAAAACGAACTTACTTCTTCATCATCTAACAGGTAAACTTCCTTGAAATGATCTCTCGTGCGGACCATTCGGGACGCGCGCTTTCTCTCTGACAAAATGAACCCGGGGATCGTGACAATGATGCTCGCAGTTCGGGAATCTATCATATTTCATAAAAGTTTTATTTGGCTTTCACACTTTGATGGCTTAAAACGTTTTAAAATTACGTGACATCATTTTTTATTGGATTCGTCCTTCCGCCAGGAATCTCTCCTGCCCGACGGAGTTTTATTTGAGTTTCATAAAAACGCCAGCCAGGATGCAAAAAGGAGAGAAAAGCCTGCGCAGCTCTGGAGTTCATATTAATCATGACTTCAATGACTTTTGTTATTTGTGGGAGTAACACAAATCCTAGGAAGTAATTTCCCGGCTGAGATTTATTATCCGATGTTAGGGAAAATAATCATCCTGGATACAGAAACTAGGAGCTTCATAATCAAAATCGTTGATTGAAAATATCGATTACTTCCGAGTAATCTAATAATTTTTCATATGAATCGCGGAAATGCGGTTCAATTTCGCGTTTTGATTATTGTTTCTAGTAAAAATCTGCGAGTTTATTCGGTGGCCGCAACTGTGAGATTGAAAAATTGAATTCTATCATGGAGTAACTTTACAGGCATTCAGGTACGGACGCACTTTGCATTTTTCATAAGTTACGTCGCTCCCGTGTGCATGATTACCGCGTTTTGGCGTCAAAGTCTGCGTCGTGTTCGTCCATGTGGCACCAGCGGAAGGAGCGCGTGCGTTCCAAATAAGGACCTCGGCTCCAACAACCGCCATCATGAAAGGAACGTAAAGAGAATAAAAGCATCCACTTTTATCCGCATAACCATATTTCAGCGTGATTAATATACGCGCGACATATCCAAATTGATTGATGTATCGAAATGTCCCTCTCAGTCATCCAAATCGGTTCTTTGTATGCACCCATCAATAGTTTATAAATTAGTGCATCAAAAATTAAACGGAATACACTTTATCAAAAAGTTACTAACTGGACAAATAGACATGATTAATAGTTTCTGAAATTGTAATCGAACAATAACTCATTTTATTTTCTTCATTTCTTGAAACGTTCCAAAATGTAACATGACTTACAATTAGTTGTCTCATAAATTACTGGCATTGATAATGATGTCGGATCTACCTACGTGAAATTAAAGTGACATTTAGGATTTCCAAGTAAACAATTTGCAAATTGGGTGATAAATAAGTGGTTACCAGCTTATTGATTTAGTTGCGTCAATACAGATTGTCTTAAGAAATTATAAATTAGAAACTGTCGACTTGCATCTACTCAGACCTAGTATATATGAGGACAAGAGAGCATTGTGTGCACGCCTCGCAAATGAACATGCACTTTAGAGTTTGTGGACTATGCAACAGCATTTCCCAGAGCAGAACAGAGCACTATAGCAGCGACACTGGTGTGGTGTGAACTTTAATGTCGTCCTACACCAGAGGCAGTACACAGCACAACAAGGCAAACATGAACGTGCATAATGTAAATTTAAATTTTATTCCTCATGTCGCATACGCCCCGCATATTAAATCAAATTTCTCTTGTCATCTATCACTCCGAAGGCCACCATAAGATATGTTGCCCCAAATATCAAAAACACAAAACCCAAGCCTAATAAGATTACATGTAGTGATGATTCTGGCACTTGTGTCAACACCCTGTGCATCTTTATTGTTTATGTATTTTGTGCATTTGCTGAACACATTGATGCAAATGCAATAACACGAAGCTGGGTCTTGCGTGCCTAGTGCCCAAACATTGCGAATGCTGGAGAAGGACGCGCGCACACATGCATTAAATGCTAACGCTTCTTGTGACAAATGAGATGCAACTAAGACTCATAACGCACAAAGACTAATGGCTTTAATATGGGCGAGAACAATGAGACATTGCCACTTCGCTCCAACGGCTCCAGCTATCTCTCCCCAATTGCGTTTCTTGGATCGTGTGTTGGGGAATCGCGGAGGCGGCGATGTCGTTCGCGCTGGTTCTTTGCTCTCTCGGGGCGCGCGCGCTTTCGGGTGCCGAAAGACATTGCCCTAGACGTCGTCATAAACCTTCCCCATTGTAGCAACTGCGCTAGAACGCTCGCTTGCGATATAATAATAGCCGAAATGTACACACTATCGTGGCAGGAAAGAGATGCCATCAGACGCGTGTGCAAAGACTGCATACACAAGCCGAGGAAATTCGCATTGTTGACACTATCATTCTACCACCATCATCAGTGCTCCAAACCGCATTTAATTTAGTAATCAAATTGTTCAATTATTATTTGATTTGTTGACGCTTTAAGTGTTATTGAGTTTGGGATCCAATAAGAAGCAATTAGTAACAAAATAGTTTAGGAATTCTTCTATTCGTTGAATTCGTTAATGTGTTGGTTCTCATTATTCCAAGCTTGCAAGAAAAATGGTAGGTTAATTATTAACTGAAAGCAGCCCTCATTAAGATTTATTCACATTGAAGTGTGCTGCCTATTAATAAAATTCTGTCCAAACTCGGAAAATTCGTGGGAAATGAAAGAATGATAAATATCCTGCTATTACGTCTGCTTATATTTTAATAATTAGTCCTAATTAGTACTCCGAATTTTATCGTCTCAAGGTGCATTTTAATTTTACAATAGTGTTTCAGAAATTTCATTTGTGTTTTGGGTATTTCAAACCCCACTTGATGTATTTATTACGCAATTTCACATATTGGAAGGGAGGTTATAATTCCAGAGCGCAATATGTGATGTAGATTTGGTGGGATAGCTGTCAGAATTTTGCCCCAGCAAGCACACAACGAAGAGAGGGCGCCTTCAGTCTACGGGGGTACACGCTGTGGGGGCGGCAGGACGTACGGACGCGCCAGAAAACATGACCTGTTCTGCACCGTCGACCGACAAGACCCTCCAGCCGCCTGTATTTAATTTATTGCCCACCACCTTGGTGTCAGCTCGTAGAATTATTGCTGTTCCTATCGCCTCGTTCATTCGTTCGCTTATGGGGGGTGGCTGTTGCTGTCTGCCGCCGCCACCACCGTCACTACCACACCAACATCAACGTCGTCGTCGCCAGTGTCGTCTGGTCGCGTCAGCCAACCGCCCCCCGATTCCCGCATTTCAACCATTGACTAATGATTTTTGTTTCACTTTTCTTCCCCGAAATATTCACGCAAATTTGATGAAAGGCAAACTCAAGGGTGGGTTGCTTCGCGTTTCCTATGGTAGTTATCCTGAAGGAAAACCGAGTGGAATACGTAAGTTATCCTGAAGGATGCCACACTGAGAAGGGATTTCCCAGAGAAACAATTTGTATTTACGCCAATTTGACTCTCGATTGATCCCGAAAGTGCCGCCCAATTTTACCCCCAACGGGATCAATCGTTAGGCTCCAAAATCTGCGTACTTTTCGCCGCCCCCTTGTTTTATGCAAAATAAAAATACAAAGAGTTCCAAGAATCGTTCATCCGCAGCAATTAACGTCTGGTTTCAACCGAATTTTATCAAAGTGCCTAATTTTCAAATAAATATTTACTGGAAGTCGTCTACAAGGACGAGCTAAAAGAATATTTTAATTAGAAAATTGTTTACTTTTCCGAAATCCTGTATAAGCCACCCTCGTTTCGGGGGAGCAGGAAGAGGAGGCCCGAAAAGTGGAAGGAAGTTATCTTAAAGGATGTGTTTTCCTTTGGTTTTTGCGCCGGGGAAATTCGCGGCGAAGAAGAAACACAACAGAGGAAAAACGACGTTGATTAAGTTGCAAAAGAGAGGACGCAATCTGCGTTTTGTGGCCAAACTCTTTATGCATGCATGTGCCGCCCCCCAAGTCGTTCCCCAGCGCAACTAGGCAACAGCACACACTCAGGAGGATAAGCAAGCCAGGATAACTAACCGAAGAGTGGAGGCGCGCAGCGTAACGGAACCGAGGAAATCAGCGCACATAACGCGGCGAAAGCAACGACATCGGAGGCGGCAGCGCTCACGGGGGCGGAACAAGTCGCGTAGAAAAAAGAATTTACATATAAATGGAATCAATATGAGGGGGTATTATTACACTTTTAACAAGAACACTTCGAGCCACTTGGAAAACTTCCTGCCTGGGTATTTGCGCATTGTGCCACTTCTATGAAGGCACATCATCACGCCTACCTTCATAACATATTTCGGCTCGAGGGTGGCTTTATGGTCGCTAATTAAATTTAATTTACTTTAATTCAAAGGCTAAGCAAACAGAACAAAAATTCCTAAAGAAATGGAGTGTCAGATTTTTCCACTCTCAAATCTTCTCTTTTTTCTTTTATTTTCTTCTTAAAGAAAGTGATACGGGAGAACAAGGACGAAAGACAAGAGAAGGACTTGGAAGGCTATTAGAGAAGTGTTCACATTATTATAATATGGAATTCGGTGCACGTTCCTGACATCATTACCTTAAAGGAGCGCGCCAAAGAGGAAAGGACACGCGTATTTTTCCCAGCTCCATTTTGTGCTTTTGCCGCCCTTACGTCGTCGCCTCCTGGTCCAGCATTTGGAATGAAAATGGCGAAATAAAAGCAGTAAAACGCGTGGCATTGCAATAATCCAGTGCGAATCTTCCCACGCGGAAGAAACCGGGGCAACATCTTGAAACTACCGAAAGGTGATAGTAGACGTTCAAATAGGACCATGTAGGACAATTCTCATGTAGGCGAAAATTGCCGGTTCTAGGGACTATTTTTAATTCAGAAATAAACGTCCGACCGTAATGAGCAATTAACCTGGTGATTATTTCGGATGGTTTCCTCTGGAAATAACTGGACCTGATGATATCAGTTTCCCAGTAGATACGTTGAATCACATCAAAATCAATACTGAATTTTAGCGCTTATTTTATTAACATGCTTATGGCTTTGCATATTAATTAATAATTAAAATTTTAAGGGTTCCCGGGCACGTGTGTATTCAACTGAGCGTGATATTTTAATGACATAAATCACATTTCAAAATTTACTCAAATTGAAAACTCATAATTAAATTTTACGCTATCATACCAACAATTAAGTAAACCTCAAGCTGTTAAGGTGTTCTAAGTTAAAAATTAGTTGGTTTTTTCTTGAATGCATTTTCAATTGAATATCGTCAAATTGAAGAAATTGAAGAAATCACCTAACGTATGATTCCCAAATAAGTAAACAACCTGACAGGCTGACACAGAAATGTCCTGGCATCATCATATGTTGGCTTAACCAACATAAATCACGTCGATAAATGCACGCATTTTTACAGGCGTGTCAACATCGATTTATACCTAGATGTGCACCTACAGGATGCCAATCTTCAATTACCTATTGATATCACGACGTCCACGTGCATGCGATTACCTGAATAGCCGGCTGAATAATAGGCTGGCATTGAATACGAGGAGTGCATTGTACGGCCATTCACACATACGCGTAAATTATGCGCAATTACCTGCATAGATTATTATTCATACGCATAACTAATCGAGCATGCTGACAAGATCACGTGTTTCATTAGATTTTTGCGCATTCGGGGCCGGTTCGCCAGAATTAATATCGCACAACTGAGATTCGCCTTGAAACGTACGAGCACCTTGTCATAGTAACCGATATACAACCCGCACATAAAGTTGAGTAAGTTCTGACCTTGATGAATACACTTTTCTTCACTGGGAATTATTTCATTGCATCTGCACTGAGATAAAGCGGGAAATTGAAGGCATTAATTAGTTTTTCTCTTATAGGCTGAGGTATCATCAAGATGTCATGTTGTAGGCAGTGAAGCAATGCGAAAATGTAAAAAAGTGATTTATGTGTTAATTCACATTGATGATGCAAGTACTCGTAAATTGTTTTGTCGCGTCTTGTATGAAGGTGTGCCCGTCATAGGTTGATTTGTCGTTAAAATTTCACCTTGGAGGATTTTTTTGCAAAAAATTGTCGCTGAAGAAACAACGCCTCTTGTCCATTAGTGGAGTTAATGACACCAGACCATAGTTACTATTAGTCATACTTGGTTGAGCAAATAATTATTCTTTAGTTGCTATCTTAGGTAATAGTAAAGATTGAGATTCGTCTGACTAGTAGTTTATATTAACAGGCATTTTGATGGGAGTAGAAGGAATTTACCGGTTCTGGATCAAAGTTTCTGTATCCGACCATCATCGAGCCCTATTGAATGGAAAGTAGAATGAATCTGCCGGTTCTGGAACAAAGTTGTTTGATTCGAAACCCATCGGTGCGTGGCTGATGAAGCTCGATGTGAAGTAGAAGTGATTTAACGGTTCTAGATCAAATCCATACAATAGAACCACATCCGAGGCTAATATGAGGCTGATGAGTCAGCTATGATCTAGAATCGGTTAATTCCAGCTACTCTTTCCAATTAGCTTTTGATATGGTGGCTTTGATCTAGAACCGGTAAATCCTCTCTATTGATGAGTTAGCTACACCAGGTTCAATGTGAAATTTCTTTTTTCGTTTTGTTAACGGACCACCACGAAAGAGCATACTATTTCACATAACCCTTATCTGGTCTTCAAAATTCAAGCTTCCTTTTGGGTTTACTTGCTTCTACACCTCGACCACTCTTCAGAGACTGAGTCCCTTGGTGGGGTTATACTCTAGGAACACCATTTTCGCCTGCTGCACGTCGTGCAACTTAATTGATGACATAAATGCATAAACTGGTCGACGATGCATCGGCGTACGACCAGAGCATTTGCATGAACATGCACATACCAGGGCTTTTTATGCGCATTTTCCTTTTCGTTTTCATTTCACGGAGGGTGCCTGCCGGTCGACCCCCGGCAAAGTTTTCATGCAGTACGCGGACGAACATCGGCGGGGGTGGTCCGCGTTGGCAGCGGGAGCTGGTGATTTATCGACGTCGCATATATACATCATCAGATATATATGCATATGTAGGAGCATGTCCAAAAGCCGGTGGTGAGCGCTTGTTGAAGCCGAAAGGGTTGTGCAACACTGACTGACGTTTCACAAAACGCCCACCCTTCTACCAATCTGCCCAGCCACCCATTGCATGTACATGAGTCGGTTGCTGGCCAACTTGGCCGGGTGACTTTTGCATTGCTGCATTAAATTCAACAGAACGTTACATCGTGTTTCACGAATTTATCGCAGACCCAGATTGCTTCCATGGGATTGATTCAGTAATCTCCGAGAGAGAACTACTTGGTCAATAGTAAAAACAGAAATATAGTATATATAATGTATATTATATAATATATAGCGAAAAGTTTGAGAACCTATGCTGTATACTATAAATTATATAGTATATAATATATATCATATGAAATCTGGAACATTATCAACTGATGACGAGTTGGTTCCCTTCCATTTGTAACTAATAGTTACATGTGGGTAATGTCTGTGCAATGCAATACCTTTTGATGCATTCGGCTACCTGTGGTGCACCATAGAATCCCAATACCAGCAGAAGGACGCATCGGATGGATAATCTATGGAGGTCTTCTCCAGCGCTTCGGTTCTATGTTGGTGGCTAAAGCCAGCTAGGCGGCAATTCCCCGACCCATGATCCTGGAGTGAATGGAATGCACTCGCTGCTTTTGATTATGAGTCTGCTTTTGGCATTAGATGCTCTCGCAGCTACCGCAGCTTTCTCTCTGTATGGCGATGCGTTCAACCAATGCGGATGTATCCCGTTTTAATTACACAACATTGATGATATGATTTCCCTTCCCCCAGTGAATCCGAGGATGTCTTTTGGCAAATTGCACTCTCCTAGCTTATATATCAAAAGATTGATAAAACTAATTAAATTTTTGCCAAATTCGCCCTCATATCCGAGAAATTAATTTGGATACAGCGTAATTACATTCCTTATAAATGGCTGATAAGTAGTGGGATGGGAGGACCTTTCAAGTTCGAGAATCACGACCCTATCAAAGAGCGGGGAACTTTGAGGCGGAGTAATTTATCGATGCCCATGATTTTGCACAAACACTCACACGTATTATCAGCGAGTTCCAGTGCGAGGGGGCTTCGGCACAAGCGCAATCGTTTGAATATCACAGAGGAGCGCGCAGAGACGTGAGAAGTTCGTATCGATGATTTATTTATACCTGGAAACTTTAAACGTTTCCATTGAAGGCAGAGGCACTCTAACGAAATTGCCCGCCCGTAGTTAAACTAGTATTAATTGGGGTTGAATAATTATATTACGGCAAGGGTGAACTTATAATGTAACCAGCCTCATAATTAATGGACGAATCTTTGAATTCGAACCACTCGAACCAGTTGAATGCGCATACCATGCTGAGGTATTCGTAAGGACCTCATCGACGTTGCTGAAGAAAATGGTCTTAGTGGCCGCCGTCTTCTTGGTCTCTGATCGTGTATGCTGTATGCTTTTCGGTAATATGCACGCATAGATAGATCGCATTGCATAGAATTCAGGGAGCAATTTGAGCAAGTAGAAGGCTGATTTATTTATGATCGCAAGAGCACCTTTCATCGAATCGGCGAATTTGCACACTGAATATGAAATTCGTCCAAATTTTTGATATAGTTAATTCCATTTATTAAACAGACATCGAAAATTCAAAATCTGTAATGTGTAAGTTTGGATTCATTGGTGTACCTTAATGGTTAAACTAGTTTCAGGGTGTCATTGGGTCCAGAACCGGTAAATCCATACCTAACACATGATATTGAAGGTTTATGTTCCAGAACCGGTAAATTAACACATGGGTGGTTGAGTGGTTCCAGAACCGGCAAATCTCGACCTATTCTATTTCTATAGTAAAATTGACTCTTCATGCTTTAGAATGTACTCAAATATTTTGTTTCTTTTTCAGAGACCTTGGCAATGGACCAATACGATGGAATCCCTGATGGTAAGTTCTTTTACATTCTATAGTTTGTACTACAATTGGATATTCTATCCTCAACCAAATTCACTTTGCGTGCGTAAAAACACATTTGAATTCTTAATATCCATGCAGTGTATCTATACAACAATCAATGTAGAATGGAGAGCAGGAAAGGCTTCACTGACGTATCTGTAATGGGAAGGATACGGGCATTCAATATCTCGTCCCTGGTAGGAAATAACTATGAGCGAAAACCATTATTTTACACGCAGCGAATATAAAGTAGCGATGAGTCCTGCTCTCCCATGCACCACAAACCTTAGCCTGAAATCGATTGTGCATACTGGGAGAGGACTCCACCACCGGGGGCAGCATTCCACACCGCACAAAACACCGGTTGACCCTTATCTACCCCTCGTGGTCTTAAAGGCTGCGAGACACGGACATTAGAGCGCATTAAAAATGAACGCGCCAATGCTGCTGACTTGCCACTATGTAATAGGAACGCACTCCTTCCATCGACCCATCGCCAACCACCCCGATGGGTGGCTGGGGGCGGCAGCTCGGCCACTATTAATATTGCAACGCTTCACGCCGAACGCTTACTTATTTCCTGCCGGTGGCATCTCATTTTCCAGCCGCACACTGGGTGTAAGACGCCATATTCTTTCATGTCACTCCGTTATCAGCGCACCGATATCGGCGAACGGGAGGCGGCATATTTACACCGCCCATCGCCGCCGGCGGCGAGTAGTAATTTCATATTGTCGACGCGTTGCGTGAAAGTTAATTAAATGTTATTTTCCGAGTTAATTGCCGCCCGTTTGAGTGACGGGCTGGAAAAATGCGTTCGCTGCCAGTGAAAACAATTAGATGGAAATTATGCCAAAGAAATATTCAGGTGTGTTCGGTGACGGCTCTTGCGCGCCAATTAAAACTTATTAAAGTAATTATCGTGACGTGCACTACTCGTGCACATTGTTAATCAACGTGTACTTTGTGGTCGTCGATGTTGGTTTTGCAATGGCCGGCGTCCATGCGGTTTTTGTTAGTGCGCTCGGAAGGCTTGAGCTTTTTTCTGTTTCCGCTTTGATGACTCTCTCGACGAGGTGGCAAGTGCACCCCCGCACTGAGAGTTGCTCGAGCGCAGACGGCGCTGTGATAAAAGTGGAGAGAAGCTTTTAGTGGGAAATATGATTAGAGTCTATCCGGGGAAAAATGCTCGTTGCAATCCAAACGAAATTAAGGCGATGCGTATTTGTAGTAGCGGAAATGTAGACGAGCTGGTGTGCGCGCGCAGAAATATTAAGTTCAAACATTTTTAGCGTCGAGTCTAACATTACACGATTCCAGAAAGATTTCACAACTGACGGAGAACGCTTTAATGGACTTAGTTGAGATTTTCTCTTCTAACTGCACCCGAGTGGTCTCTGCATCCTGGGGCATCGGAAACCACGTTTGGTTTTCCCTTCCCAAGCATATTAATAATTCTAAGCGATTTTTTCACAGATTAAACCGATTATAAAATCCATTACGTATTCCGTTTGAGCACGCTTTGTGTTTGGATGAATATATAGCTTTGGAGGCGAAAAAAACAACATCGAGTAAAAGAACGAGGTTGTGCGTGTGCACGCTTTGTATAAACGGAACGTGCAAACATCCTTGCTGAAACGAATCAGTTTCAGGACGTTTGTTTTATACGTGCCTTCTTTTGTGCGCAAGTTATACGCGACGATTCGTTCCTTTTAACTTCGTTTCTTGTCGCTCTTTTTTGCTTCTTTCATCTTAGGAAGACTCACGCGTCGCCGAAGAGCGCACGAGTGTCGAATTGCACACGTACGACGGGCGCACGATGGGAGGATGGTCCAAAAATAAGAGCAAGGCTAAAAAAATAACGCAGAAAGGAGTGTTACTTTCTTCGTACTTCTTCTCCAAAGGTGCTGCTAGTTGAAATTTATCTCGTTCCTCGCGCACACATTCCCGTAGTAACTTCCCCTAGTTCTCCTACGTTTTATATAGTTTACTTAGAAGTGGCTCCTATTTCCAGGCCATGCCGAATGTAACGAGTTCTTGGTGCCCGGGTGAGTTTGCATGCGCAGCTAGATTTCGGTGTAGTTCTCCTCGGAAAGTGGAAAAAACTTTAGTCGGATGCTTTTTGGGAGATGGGGGCATTTCGGAAACGAATAAAAATTGGACCAAGTTTTGCCACGCATAATATACTTGTACAATTTTCGAAACGTAACCATCGTGGTATAAGCACACGGAGGCATTTCCATTAGTAATTGAAATGAAATTCGAATAGCAGGCAAGTTAATTTTGCCGACGAATGCGCGAATGCACACATGTCGTGAATGGTCCTGGGGTGAATGCATCCACGACGAAGAAAATTACACTCGCATTTCTTCGACTCGGCAAGTTTTCTTAGGTCCGAGGGGAGGGCGTTGGCATCGGCGTATCCGTCCGAATAAAACTTGACAGATTGTTTACTGGAACAATATTCCTGCTGAGTTCAGCCTCTTGGCGCTGCCATCGATAAATTCTATTCTCAGATTTTTCCATCTCGAACCGTCCAGCACGATTGCTCGTGACATTTTCATGAGAAATTTATAACAGTCCAAAGTCTGTTTTCATTCTTCCATCTTCATTCCACATACGCACATACTTTCATCAGGACCAAACGCTGACTCGGCGCATTTACCACTCGTATTCGCTAATGAATAATTCAATAGTCTCCATGTGAAAACATCCAGGGGACAACAAGGATTTTAGAAACTTTAAATTAAAAATAGCAAGAATCGTTAATCAATAAAAGTAATTTCAAGAACTATTTGATGTACTGCTTTATCTGAGAAAATAGCATATATTTTAAAAAATCGTTGTGATAACTTATTGAGAAGCACTGACACATGAAATATAGCTACCTGATTCATGAAATTGTGCTCTTTAAGGATCAATTCAATGATATTGCAATTCACTTTGATACTATTTAAATTAAACACATGTGTTTTCCGTAATTAATTGACAATCAGAATAATGCTACAGTTTAAGGGCGAGGGGATGGCAGAACAATATCACATCGGATGCACTCTCAATATGCATTACCAATTAGAGAATTGCTATGTCACGTGGAATTAATACAAGCAACCCGATTCAAACGAAACATTCCAATTAACAAGGCTCCTTGCAATTTCTAATTACTTCCACGTGCCTGACATCTATCGACAATTATGATCAATCAGGACTCTCAAGATTGGAATATCCTGAAAATTTTCAGACCAATAAATATGAAGCACATTTAATACGGAATTGAAGAGAGCACTAAGCCACATGATGGCCTTTTCCTTCAGGTCGTCATCCTTCGGCAAGAAAAACAGGAAAAATAAATGGCCCCCATTAAAAGATTAAGTATTTTCGGTGCAGGTCGCCGAAAGTGGATGGCATCGTGCCCTCACCAACTTCACCAACGCTGGTGTTGGTGAGACGAAGGAAGGAACGAACGAACGATGGGGGTCCATCTCCTGATGACGTTCGCCTGTGTTGGATGATACTTTATTGCACACTCCGCTCGAAGGGGGGAAAGTGGAGTATGAAATGGACACGTCAAAGTCGACGAGTCCTTCCCCTAATAGTGCGGAGTGTGCACTGAATCTACTTGTCACTCTCGACGTCGCAAGCGCGTCCGTTAACTGAGCCTCGTGCCTAAGCTATACACTCGCTTCACTGCCACTCTGTGCTCGATTACGGCCGCCCCCCAAGAAGGGCGACATGCGACCCCCGTCGCCATTGCCGCCGTGCAGCTTTTACGAAGACGTCGCGATGTAAGTATCGTGCGGTGGTGGCGGCACGAAACGCGCAATATTAGTGAATTCGTATTCGAGCTCCTTGCGTTGCGCCCGAAGAGATGAGTGCGGATGTAACAGTACGAAGAGGACGAAATGTACCACAACCGACTTTATGTGTAATTTCATTTAATGTACTTAATGGGTATTAAAAAGTTTATTAGAAAATTAAGTTGAATTCTGCGCTGTCATTCGGTGCTGGCTTGCTTGCAGGGATTCGGAGTGTTTCCCGAATAAGGATATTTTCGAATATAGAAGGTTTTGTATTTTTCTTCATGAAGAGTAGAAGCAGGATTTTGGAGTAATTCAAAATTTGAGCAAAAACTTCTCAATTAAAGGATGGAACTGAGAATTTCAACTTTTCCATTCATTATGCTTGATTTCAAGTAAGACTCACAAACTTCATTGCGTTTGATAATGAGGAGACTTCCATGTGCATGAACTGAATTTGCGATGTGCAATTTAACAAAATTACATTTTAAATTTTTTACTAACCTTCGAAATGAATGAATTGATCCTTAGCGTACAATGTAGAAAGATAATTGAAAATACGTGCAGTTATTTTGCATTAAAATCCTGATAGGAAATTGGCAATAAACTTAATGGGATTCTCCCAAGCAGTGGCGGATTTAGAACGCGGATCGATTTTAATCGCGAATAACTTTTGAATGGTAAGAAATATTTTAAATAATGATAATGCACAATGAACAGCAATAAAACATGAATTGATTTCTGCCTCCGAAATATTTTATTATCTATTTCCATATGAGATATTTACATTTATAATTAAGTAGTTGTATCGTTCAATCATATGATAATAATTCATATTAAATGTAATCACCTTCAAGTCGGTTAAATTCTGAATCAAATGTGACCAAGTAACATATTTTTGCATTAATAGTTCCTGAGATACAACGACTTGAAGTTTACTTCCACAATACCTTAACGCCGCGAGGAGTGACGCAACGCGCTCTGCAGTAACACAAGTCGCGAGAGAGTCAGCGGAGTCACCCGCGCAGTAGACACTACCACGCGCTGGTGGCTCACGCGTTTACGGGTGACTCGATGCGCATCGAATTTAATCGCTTATAAGTTTTAAACCAAACGAGATATTTTGAATATGAGAAATTCATAACAAACAGCAATAAATAGTGAATCGATTTTTCCCTGCGAAAATTTTTATTATATATTTGTATAGGAGATACACGCATTTAAGTTTAAATAATTGTATCATTTA
Organism: Aleochara sp. GC000083; assembly: GCA_030264555.1. Lineage (NCBI taxonomy): Eukaryota > Metazoa > Arthropoda > Insecta > Coleoptera > Staphylinidae > Aleochara > Aleochara sp. GC000083. The sequence goes on from JARJDZ010007079.1 coordinate 17,454, forward strand.
ATCACATCATAATATTTCATATTAAATGCAACCACATTTAAGTTCGTTAAATTCTGAATCAAATGAGACCAAGCAACATATTTTTGCATCAATAGTTAATGAGATACAGCGATTTAAACTTTACTTGCACAATACCCGAACGCAGCGAGGGGTGCCCCGACGCGGTCTGCAGTAACGCAAGTGGCGAGTGACTCAACGGAGGCTCCCGCGCAGTATGGTACTGCGACGCGCTCGTGGCTCACCCGCCAACGGGAGACTCAACGCGCACCGAATTTAATCGCTTATAACTTTAGAACGGTTAGAGATATTTTATATATTAAAAGTGCATAATGAACAGCAACAATAAATGCATTGAATTCTATCTGCGAAAATTTCTATTATCTATTTGTATACGAAATATTTGCCGTTGCACTGAAGTAGTTATATCATTTAATTACATGAAAATATTTCACATTACATGAAATCACATGTAAGTCGGTTAAATTCTGAATCAAATGAGACCAAGAAACCTATTTTTGCATTAATAGTTCGTGAGATACAGCGATTTATAATTTACTCCCACAATACCCGAACGCCGCGAGGGGTGACCCGACGCGCTCGCAGTAACGTAAGTCGCGAGTGACTCAACGGAGTCTCCCACGCCGTAGACTACTGCGACGCGCTCGTGGCTCGCCCGCTACCGGAAGACTCAACGCGCATCAAATTTAATCCCTTATAACTTTTAAACGATACGAGATATTTTAAATATGAAAAGTGCAAAATGAACAGAGATAAAAAATGAATCAATTTCTGCCCGCGCCTATGCTGAACTGCGTCAATTGACTCAACCCAACGCAACTAAAAATTATTGATTTTTTGTCGAAAATTATTTTGCACATTAAACTATTTGCAAAATTTCCAACCAGATGCCAGGCCCCATATGGCATAAAAAATTATCCTACGGAAATTTCTAGATTAAAGCTCCATAAGTGTATGTGAAACGCGTCCGAGTGCAAATTAACGTTTAATATTTGACTTGTTTTCGAGCAAATTGCGTCTCAATTAATTGGAAAGTTGCCACCATCCGGTGTCTGCGGTGTTGTTTGTAAGCGTCGGCGGCAATGGCGGCGGCGGAACCAAGAGGGGGCAGGCAAAGACCCCGACAAACCGGATATACCGCTGGTTGTTTTGCGCTGTTTTGTTTATTCTTTTGGGCCGACGCGTTTTTGCGGTCGTCCTCATCAGTACATCCGACTACAAGCGCGTTTGAATATCAAAGTGCTTAACTTCCGCAGCCGCCAACCATAATAACGCGGCAATTCATGTAAAATTTCATTAAAATTTAATTTCCCACTCCGAAAAAAACAAACCAACTCGGAGTCTGCTTCCGGTCCAGTTGGTATGGTTATTACGTTCATGACATTTGGTAAAATGTAACTAAATGCTACTATTAATATTATCAACGTCTATGACGGGGGACGGCGAAGGAAATTGCCAAAGTGCAGGGCAACGTTATCGATGAAAAAGCTCGGCAGCTTCGGCGTGGCGTGTGCCTGACAGCGGATAATGGTCAGGCCATTCAACAGTGCTGCAAAGGCTGCAGGAGAGAGTTTTCGTTCCCGTATCCCGAAGGCAACCAGTCAGGGTTATTTGTGATGTGTTTGTTAGTTTTATGTCGGTGCATCAATGCCCTGTTTAAATTTATCGCATGATCCATCTACATCTGTGTGTTGGTTGGTGCACGAAGCTTGAATTTGTGGGATAAGGAGCTGAAGAGTGCAGACAGAATTGGAGGGATGTTAAAACGACCATCTAAAATTAATCCTAATCGAGCGGATCGGTAATTGATCTATATTGTGGAGCCGTCCCCAACGACTCCAATGCTATATTGTGTACAAGAGAACCCTTTTTCCTTATCCGATCCTTATTATCCTGCCTGATACCAATAGTGAACTGGGATAAACCAGAGCAGCGCGATTGAGGGATTAAAAAATAACCAGTTTTTAAATTGAAAGTATCATGAGTAACAGGAATTCATTATATTTCAGTGTAACATGCAAAATCCTTTTATTATCCAAACACTTTGGTGTATTAATTTAACAACAAAGCATTTTTCGCGTATAATTTAGTACAAAAATTTACGAGGTTCATAATCGATATCGAGTCCATGGAGGCATTTTATTCGCTCCAACGCAGAATTTAATCCGCATTGTATTGCCTCTCATGCAATGGGGAATAACGTTACATGAAAAAAAAAAGGTTGAACGCGGACTGAATTTTATTGGAGTTAGTAATCGTAACAGAATTAGTGATTTGCGCTGCTACCGAAATATCCGGGCATTTGACTGGTAAGCCCACCGTGTTATCGAAGGGCGTAAATGAATTTTTGTTTACTGAATAATCCACGACATATTTTTTCAGTTAGCTTCAATTATGGGGAATTTTGTTTGCTCCCTCAGTTTTTATTTGTCCTCCAAAAAATAATACGCAGGTTTACCCGTTCATTCGACTAATTATTATATTTTCACGGATTTCTTCCTTGTATTATACTCGTTCGCCTTTATTCAGAAAAAGCTGCTACCACATTAATAACTAATATCTACGGATAGAATGGAAACAGAATTTCTCGTGGGTCCTGCAAGAACACAAAACCGGATTTGGTTGGCGGTACTCATTATCCTTGTTTCCACGCGGTGTAACGCACAAAAACCATCCTCGATCTTGTAACATTTGTGCACGACTTGTGTAAGCGATTTTTTGTCAATTACCATTTTTTTCGCGTTTTTAATGTCGGGATTTAAATTGTAAACATTTTGCCTTTGACTCTGGAAACTGCTGGCAAGGCATTTGTTATTGTGCTTTATTTGTGTACTGTTGGAAGGAATAAGCTAGTCGGAGTTGTTTGTGTAAACGGAATGTAACGGAAAGGCATAACGCTTTTTGTTTTATTGGGTAATAATTTGGGGACGGATTAGTCTATTGCTGTCTGCTGTTCTGGCGAACGTTTTATGTTTTTGCTTCGGTGAATTTATGGCCAACTACACGTTGCACTCTTCATCCTTTCCGCCGTTTACTAGTTTGTTTGCATTTATTTACAGCAAATGTAAATTCAAATCCTCTCTTCGTGCAAGGATATTTGCAGTGCAAAAATGAACAAATAGGGGTACCAACTTTCCAGTCCTTTAATATTCAGTGCAAATATTCTCGATTTCCACTGATATTATTAACTTTAATTCAGAAATTTCATTTAAAACTATATCAAATCAGAATATTATACCAATTCTTACCCTATTAATCAACAATGTTTCTTTATCCATAAAATAATTCCCAAAGAAAATTGTTTTCCCAACAACTTGCACCAAACATGGCTAACATCGTGTTTCCCTAATTTAATTTTCCTTGCCTTATGCGCTCATTAACCACATTTTACGTTTCTTATAACTTGCCTAGATGATTATGCGTCTAATTAATATCCACCATAATTTGTAGAACTAGTGCAACCTTCCTCAGAGTAGAATGCATGAGCAAAGAGAGAACCGAGAGATGTAATTAAATTTTACAGCACAAATACCCGTATATTTTTTCTTCCAACCCCCAATTTCTCCAGAACTGTAATGTTAAAGCATGTGAAGTGCTTTTATTCCTGAGGATGTTTTTCGCTCCAAACCCACTTTCAGAACTCGACAAACTGCCATCCGAAATTGCCGGTTGGCGGCTGAGACAACTTTCCTGATTTATGCACAATAACGTATTCGCCGAGCATAAAGTTTGGCATTCACAAATTTTTGGTGATTTAACAATATTCCCGAATTCCTTTTATTCCCGAATTTAACGCCGCTCCTACCGCCGCCAAACCACGGCTGAATCGCTGTGGTCGGGGAAAGAATGAGAAGAACTTCGCCATCTACGATGCTTGAATAGTAGAATTTGTCTTCGCGCATTTTAGGTTGGGCAGGGTGTGATGTTTACATTGCGCTTGGCGTCTTCAGTCATGTGCAAAAACGTTAAAATTTCACCCAAATTTGCACCTTATCGAGATATGGTGAGTGCACGTTCATGGCTTCAAAATCTTAATGCGCTTTTATGCTTTGCATTCCGCTAAACTCAGGATGGGAATGTCAGCGAGGCATCGTGGAATGATAATAAAGTTTAAAAAGCACTCTCGTGGTTGAAATAAAAATAAAAAAATGTGAATGTCTTCTTAACTATTCTTGACTAGCGTCAATAAAGAATAAGTTGAAATTGTAAAATTTTCGCCCTTTTACTCTCGTTTAACTGCGAATAACTTTTAAACTCTTGGACCGATTCTAATGAATGTCTATACAAAATTGTAGGTTTTGACGAAATCTTTCCAAAAATGTATAGGTTCATGCCCTTTTCATCATGGGAACAGCAGAAATTGCATTTGAAGAAAAAATTTGAAAAAAAAGTTGGTAGCGAAAAAACCGACATGAAATTTTTAAAATCGCTCGAGTTTTCAAAAATTTTCATATCTCCGAGACTAATGGACCGATTTGGACGATTCAAACGGTTTTTATAGTATTTTGACGAAAAAATAACATTCGTCATGGTCCCGAAACTCTGCGGGATCCCGAAATACCTGATCTTAAAAAATGGGGTCCTAAAATTGCAAAATTTTCGCTTTTTTTCGCACTTTTAACTGCGTATAACTTTTAAACCGTAGAACCAATTTAAAAAAAGATGGAGCCAAATTGTAGATCTTAATAAGCACTTTCCAAAAACCTATGGGTTAATGCCCTTTTGGCCCTTGGGAGACCAGAAATCGCGTTCAAATAAAAATATTGAAAAAAAAGTTTGTAGCGAAAAAACCGATATGAAATTCTTAAAATCGCTCGAGTTTTCAAAAATTTTCATATCTCCGAAACTAATGGACCGATTTGGACGATTCAA
>JARJDZ010007080.1:0-17120 GCA_030264555.1 Aleochara sp. GC000083
GAATGAGAGCGAAACTTGTTTGAAATTTTTATTTATAAAACGAGTTCTGCCCGGTAAGAACTTTGCGTTACGATCCTTTGATCGTTAGATTAAAGTAATTCATTGATTTGGTGTGAGATATAAATTGAAATCAATGATTATTGGTTTTAATTCAAACGTTATCGATTACAGTTATAATGTATTAAAAAAATTGCACTGGTAAATTCAAATAAGAGAGTTTTGAAGCATCAAATTGTGTTTTTGACTAAAAATTTTTAGCAATAGTTGAATTTGAATAAGTTTATTGCAATGAAAATTTCAACTACAAGTTTGAAACCTAATTATGTTTGGATAAATTAGTTGGAACTAAATAGTGCAAAACTTGAAATTTCTTGAAATTATGAAGGACATTAACAAAATTATGATATCGACTAAAATTTTAGATCATAATTGAGTGTGAACAACTTTAATTCAATGAAACCAAGTACTCTTTTGAAATGATTGAAAAAATCATCGAACAGAACCACCAGTCAAAAAAAATATAAATTTTGATTGAAACAGGTATTTCTCATCTCTAATCAAGAATTTAGTTATCAAATTAAATAAGAGATAAGATACAGTTAGAGAACAATGACCCGAGACTTATAAACTCTTTAATACACAATTTCATGAGATTAACTCTCCGATTTCAATTCTTATCAATTCAATATTTATTGCAGCTCATTCTTTCGCCCGTTCGTTTCTTTTGCAGCACAAAAGTACGAATCAATTACGCGAATATGTGCGCACTTGGGAAGAAATCCACGAGTCGAAGCAATTGCAAAGAAACACGTTCCGCATCGGGGAACATACGCAAATAGAAAACTTTACGCGCACACAGCATTTTCCCATCATACACGCGTAATTGTTGCCATTTCTTCGGCATCTTGCGTGCCAATGCGTACCCACCATGTCAATCGCAAGACGATTCCATTGTATTACAGCATAATCTACTCAACTTCAACAAACACAACTTCAATGCGGATTTGAGTGTTTTCGTGGATGACCAAGAAAACAACTGACGAGAAAATATACAAAAGTAAAATGTTCAGATTTGAGTAGAACCTTTGAAAATCATTTTTTATTGGATTTTATTGAAAGATCTAGAACCTTCTGTTTTATCAGTGCAGAATAAAAATATAGAAGTTTTTTTTGTTTTACCAGAATGTAAAATATTTTGTGAGAATGTAAGTCATTTTGTTGTCGTTGAGCACATACAAGAGAATGATTCTAATGGTCAATTGAAATGCAAATGTGCATGGGTAACGATCACAAAACATTTGCATATGCGCCTTGTTTGAAATTCGCATTTTTCCGTCCGCTGTGCGTTCATTGCGATCAATTTAATGCGTATCACAACATGCATTGTATATGTGAGTTGTAATAAATTGCGTTTGGATTACGTTCATAAATCATTCATTTTATGTAATTCTCGTACGCGTATGGCTCGTACAAGTAATTCAATTTGTTTAATTGCTATATTTATTGAATTTTTCCTCTTGGGAAGTATGCAAATCACAATTAGAATAATGATATTAATGATATAGATAATCTTATCGTGAAATTGTTAGACAATACTTTGATGCGAAATTTTCTGCATTGATAATTTTGGTAACTAGGAAATGAAAACCAAGATACAAAATTTGTTAACTTGGTGAATTATGAATACTAAACGCTAATACTTATGGAAAACTTATAGAAAAGTACAGTAAAGTTGTTGACAAATTGTGCAAAATCGCGTGAAAGATGAAAGCGCTTAACTTTCTTTTTGTCCATTTAATTGCACACTAATTAGCACCATCTTAACTGCAGGCAGTTTGCTCAATGAATGACTTATTGGTGAACTCAAGAAGCATCATAGAATGGGGAATCTATTTGGATAGACCAAGTGAAATATGACTTCAAAGGCAACAAGTCAAATGCGCTCACAGAGAAATAATTTATAGAGTTCTTTTTAGTTGTAAGTATCTAACAATGGTGCGCATTGTTCACATTTGGAGTGAAAATAGATGGTGCATTAGGAACGACAAAGTACTTTAGGAAAAACGACCAAATACAAGGTGTCGTATCAATAAAATAATTAGCAAAAGAACAATTATAATAATGAAGAATAATAATGAAATCGATAAATTGCTATTTCAAATGATCAACTTTTTTGGTTTTTGTTTACTTTCAGAAAATATTTGAAATACCCTGTATTACTAAACAACTTAAGACGAAATAAATGAGTGCATGTAAATCGGGAAACTTCTGTTCAGTGTTTGTAACATCTCAAAAACGCTGCCTGACTTCGTCACTCGACGACAAAAAAGAAACGAAAACAACTTTCAGAGCGTGCGCAAACTGATAAATATTGGTTGCTTGATGAACTGCGCGAATACATCCATCAATTGACGTTATTGCGTACGAAATTATCGGAATTTCCTTGCAGACAGGCGCCAACGCAAAGTGGAAGTGGAAAAGGAAACACAAAATTGAAGCAAATTCGCAAGTACGAGACGTACAAGTTATTTGCAGATTATTAATATCCGAAAGCAATATCCGTCAATCAATTCGTTTCGTGTTCTCTCCCGTCGACATCGTTTAACATGTCTGGGACTCGTCGTTAATGTAATTTCGAAAAGCAGCAATTGAAGCAATTGGTAACAAGATGAAAGATCTTGAAACGAAATTAATTTTATATCTGGCTTCCAAACGAAACAATATATTCTCAAATTCTTATTTAATCGTCGTTGGCAGTTCATGGGTTGCAATTGTTTTTTGTCTAGAAATATTTTTCTGTAATAATGGTAATATTGGATAATATTTGAATTGCAAACTATAATATTAAAGACAACTGTTGGCAGTGCAACTAATTAATAGCCCCATTTGTCTAATTGTCTATCATTGTATCGTTTTCCCGGTTGTTTCGCATGCACAATGCATAAACAATTCGCGAAGTCAGCAAGTTTCCACCTTAACCTTGAACATGCAAATCGTAATGGTAATGAGTATCTATAATCGGTAACGGCAATCATCTTAGAATATTTGCATATCGCTTGCATGCTATGAAATTGCAAATAGTGAATATTGCGTCAAATGTGGTTCAAATTGCTATTCAAATTGGAAACAAAAAATAGTTCAGAGTTACTTAACAAAATATTAATATATCTTCTCGGACTAAAAAATTTACTTCAGAATTTTTTTCAGAAAAACTAAATTCTTAAAATATGTTGATGTTTTAATGATGTTTTTTCTAGATGATTCGGTTTTTGAAAATTGTCTGATTACAGCCAATGATTAGGTAGTCATGCACGCAATGTAATCAATTAATCACAAAATTCTTACAAACCAACTAAATCTAATAAAGGTGAAACTGAACGTGAGCAAGTACTCGCCTAATTATGATGTGTCGATTGCACACTCGATGCGTGTCTGTTCGCTCGAATAATTTCCAATATTTCATCACGAGCAATAAACCTCGAGTTTAAATCTGGGTCTTGGTATGTCTATTACCAATTTAAAGCTCTTTTTTACTGCTTGGAAGTATCTCCTCACCGAAAACAAGTAAATAAAATCAAATCTACAATGACTTTGTTCTACTTTCATACAAAGTTAATTATTGCAAGGTTTTAAACTAACACCTAACTAATTTTAGTATAATATTAAACTAATTAAATAAGAACTAAATTTACTAAAAGATTTGTGACTCATTTTTTCAACTCTACAAATTTATAATATTTACCTAATACTTCATGTTGTCTTTGTTACTACAGAAGATCATGTTACAGCAAATAAAAAATTACATGACTAATTTAAAATAACAATTTTAAAAAGTTACTGGAAATTGCATATTTAACATGTAAATAAACTATTAAATATTCTACAACAATTCAATGCTATTTCAATACCAAAAGCTCAAATAACAAGCACGCAATAAAATGTGAAAATAGCATTTGAAAATTTAACAAAAACACGTACCACGTTCGGAATTTAGCGTTAACATTTTTCAATTACATATTCAGAGCTCAGCTGAATGAATGGCTTCAGTGCTGTCTGTTTTGTTGTTGATGTTGGCTTACTACATACACACACGATTGTTGCTAACAACGTGCTGCAATTCGATTTCATTTCGCTACAATCGATGCATAGTAAAAAGCTGGCTGCAATCGACAGCTTTTTAACCGACCAATAATAATAGCAAACGCAACGCGCATACAAAATGCGTGTAGATATTGCCTCATAATGCCAGCACAGAAAATAAAGTAGCCGCTTGTGGTAAAGTTCAAATAAATAAAAAGGCAAAAATCAACGCGCTGTGAATCGACGAACCACATACAATGAAAATATGAAAATGGGAAAATATGCAAATAGGTAGGCACCAACCAGCGACCAACATAAATAACAATGATTAGAGAAAACCGTTATGTCGCATAATATTGTTGGATGCGCTGGAATGCTTGCAACAATAACGCCAACTTTTGTTGCAATTATTTTCTATGAATTCCACATAAATGTGCTAATTGTTTTCTTACATTTTCTCGCACTGTTGAACTATTTGGTATTTTCAGTGTAACAGTTATTTCGTAAATTTGTAAATTGAAGTTGTAAAATTCCATCTTTTTGTTGAACAGGATGGATTCGGATCATTTGAGATGTACCGACTGGATGCTATTGTTACAAATTTAAGAGCAAGAAATTATTATGACATTAGAATTATCAAAAGGACAATTTCAGGTCGTAATAAGCGACTTCCGCGATTACACAACGTTGTCTAGCCTCGACATGAAGCTGTCAAAGCGTCTCAGACGGATGCAAGTGAATTCATCCAAGTTGCTAGAAGATTTTGGGCCAAAACAAGCAACCATCTTGAGGATGATGTTAATGACGTCCTGTTTCCAGGCCAAGAAATTGTCCTCAAAGAAATCTACTTGCAAATGCATTCACTTGCAAAAATTATACAATCGTTCAGCTATAAAACTAACAATTTTCTAAACATCCATATTTTCAATATTTGTTGAACATTCTGTAACAATATCAATCCTTCAGTTTTGATATTCTTATAAGTTCTATGTAACTCAAAAATTTCAATAAATTATAAACAAATCTGCAAATTTATGACCCAAACCAAATATTCTTTAAATTAAATTAAAATACAACTAATTAATACAATTGATAATATATAATTGATAAAATTTAACTTTTAACTAAACCGCAACTTCTGAATTTGGTTGACTATGGGATTTTTTTTAATTATGGAAAAATCACCCAAATTGGAAAAAGTAAAATTACATGGGTTTATGTCTGAGGTTTGAACTACCAAGAAGAGAAGGTCGGTCAAACCTCCAGCCGCATTTCCGACTTTTACGAGCGTCATTATTGTCGTTATTATTGTTATTGTATATCCGCGACTGACGCCGTGTTGTGGTCGTTGTTTCTGTATCCATGCGATTAGCATTATAAAGCCAGGGGAACAATCCACAATCCGAACTAAACAACGAAGGAACCGACTCAACGAGTGAGTGAATCAAGTGACGCTTGAGACAATAGAGGTCAATGCACATAAGGCAACTACGACAAATAAGTTATGTTTCTTTACCCTCTTTACGACTTTTTAAATATTTCCATTCGTTCGTTTTACAATTTCCAGTCAAATACGATTTAAACTTCATGGAAAGATCCCAAACTTCAAGTTTTGTTTTTTGCAATTTGTCCATAACTCTTAATTATATTTTGAGGTAATACTATCATTATCCCCTTATGATTATTTTAAAATTTGCAATCACCATCGTAAATTTCAATATGTTGTAATTTTTAAAAACACCTGTTAAAGCAAATTGAAATCCCCACAAAAATCAATTTGTATAGCTTAAAAATCAACAAACTCCGACACATAATATTTGCACATTAAATATCAAATAAAAATTGTGCGTTATTTGCTAAATGATAATATTCATCCAGGAGGTGTTATTTCCAGAGATAATTTCAAAATTATTTGTCATTTTTTTCTTTTTAAGTGCAAACAAACAACAATCACCTCATTAAAAACTGAGACAACAGATTGTTGTACAATTCAATCAATGATTCACAATTACCAAATCGAAGATTTCATTAAATAATTACAAATAAACACTATCTGTCTTTGCATTATGATAAATTATTCAAGTTGAATGTATTCATTATATCGCAAATGTTCAAGTGAATTGATTGATTTCTATGCCTAAAACGGTGCTTCAAATATGGTCGAAGCGTTTAAGCACTAATTGCCTGCTTTGCCATGATGAATTGATTAATATTTATCAACGATTTATGGAACAGTTAAATACTGAGAGGCTTAAGTATAATCGCCTAAACTCGAATCAAATGCGATTTATAAGTGATTCAGGTGCCGTGATAACTGCTAATTAATTGAATCATCGAAATAAATTCATCAATTTCACATATGTGCATATTTTATGTCTATTAACTACCTTCAGAAGAAATGTGTGTGACATTGGAGAAATTCCACTTGAATTAACTGGGCTTCCATGTCAATCCTTTAATTTAATTTGAGTTAAGACCAAATAACTAGCACACTGAAAGAGTAGTCTACTCATCATATTTTGACTTAATCTGCTATGAATTTATCTATTTTATGATAGTATAAAATTTAGTCGTTATCTCGTTTGGAAAATATGCATTGGACAATTTTTCATTCATTGNGACCAAATAACTAGCACACTGAACGAGTAGTCTACTCATCATATTTTGACTTAATCTGCTATGAATTTATCTATTTTATGATAGTATAAAATTTAGTCGTTATCTCGTTTGGAAAATATCATTGGACAAATTTTCATTCATTGGCTCATTAATTTAAAACTAAATTGGGATTAGTTTCAAAACAATTTTGAGTTATTTTTAAGAAGATACAAATTTGATATCTCATCATGAGATTGATAACTTGCCAAAATAGAAGAAAAAGTATAATTTTAAACTCAAAACTTTCAAATGCGAAGGCAACACCATCGAATGAATGATGGAATTTCTTCATTCATGCAGTGCATAATAAATCTATGGAGCAACTATGCAATTAACTAATTCCTAGCATGCTTCGACGCTCATTTTTTCTCTTTCGCGACGTGTGCGCATCGCTTGAAGAATGTCTCAATGCTCTAGAAATGATTTTGAGCTCCAACAATACATGAAGCGAAGATATCCTCATGGTAAAATGCTCCAAGGCAATAATTAACCAAGCAATCAGAAGAAATACTAAAAATTAAAAAAGTTAGATTCAAGAATAACAACTAAGAAAATAAAACAGTGAATAATAAGACTAATCTTACTAATAGATATCATCAAATAGGTAGATACTGATATCATCTAATGCAACAATGAACCATTCAATTTTAGCATTGCAGTAATATGTGAGTCAACGTTGTGAAATTCAATAACATTACTTTAGAGTCCTTGCAAACGATTGCATCTTCGCCCCGTTAATAATTAAGTAAGTAAGTTAGTCATCGAAATAGTCCTAATAAAGTTAGGATATGATTGTGTGCACGTACATTGGAATTTCCATTGTTGATATATGCGTTGTTCCCTGATGATGCATACTTTTTAGACGCACATTTCTATCAACAAGGGAAATAAACCTATTTATCAAATTACTGATATTGTGCCAAATATAGTGAAATCAATTTCAGCGAATACTTATCATAATCCAAAATATGACTTTGTTTTAAAACGATTTCCAACAGGAAGTCCACAAAAGCTCAAACTTTATGATAAATTGATTGTGAATTTAGGTTCCAACTGGAAAATCATCTGTTGTGTAAATTTAATATACTTCTACGCAATAAACAGAGCAATATTGACTGCGAATTTGCTCTGGTATGAACGATATTCATGTTGGAAAGTATTACCTCTGCCATTACGTGTTTGTGCATGAGTCACGCTTCTTTAAATACGTTTGAGAGGGCGTTTGGCCCCACATTTTCTACACTGAGCTGACGGTCGAGGGGTTGCTATCATTTCACAATTCCGACAATACGGCCGCTGCAATTCCACAGGAAAAGCATTCTCTTCTTCCGTTGGACGCAATTCGATTTGTTGAAGCGCGTGTCTACGTTTGCATTTCTTGCCTGCCCATGCAGCACCCTTCCAAGCTAAAATCAACGAAAATTGTAGAAATAATTCCAGAGAGTTCATACAAGCTATTTTGTTGGGATTGTTGTGAATCACACTGCAGTTGAACAAAGCATCGTTATCTCAAAGATGATACAATCAGACGTTGCACGTTGATTATATTAAAGATAAATGAGTATTGTAGTTTACCAACGTAAAAAATAATGATAACAAGTATTAATTGTCATACCGAATAATAAACAATGCAGTTTATGCATTGTGTGATGTATATTGCGACGCAGACATGAAGTAAATAATCTAATAAGAGAATTAAATGAAAATAAAACAAAACACTCACTTTGTGTAAAATGAATTCACCAATTTATACACTACTTTCGAACATAACCTGTGACATTAGTTAGATTTGGATGTCATAAGTTGGTACCCTTGTTACAGTTCTCTACAAATGATAACATTTTACAGGTATCTGTAAATTGACATTTGTCGACCACCAATGAAAGCAGTGTTCTCAGCTAAAATTTATTGCGCATTGTTCTAAGTATTTTATAAATGTTTATGATCAAACAACATAAAACAATACGCCGATACGTCGTTGTTATAAACTAAACAAACAAGAAACCCATGAACTTATTATTGGAAACGTGCAAAAATCAAGTTTGCTTACACCACAAAGTAGTTCGATCACAACGACAGCATTTATAAGCAAACAACGACAATTTCACAACATATTTCAGCGAATTTTCGATGCAATTAACGACTTTTCATAGGAAAACATCTACAAACGAATACAAACGCAGCAAGCCGCAAACGGGTTATGTACGCGTTGTATATTACTTTAAGATTAGATCATTACCATAGCAATGCAATTTGCAATAATGTTCAAGGTTGTTTATTGTCTGCCAGCAGGCGCAATCGAGAAACAATCTGAGTGCCGACTTTTTGCGCGTAAACGGCATGGAATGCATTGCACTTTTGTGCCGAATAGAAATGAAAATGCGCCATCGATTCGAATGTCACTCCGATCGAAGCACTTGCAATTACACGTTTCTAATTAGCATTAAACGTAAATACGAACCATGTGCACTCTGTGAGTAAGGTAAAAGCAGTCTGGCGCTTAAATCTATACAATTCCATTGCAGCGGAACGTTATTGAGCGGCTCACTCCAAGTAGAACAGATTTTTGAAGGATTTTTTATGTAGCACCTGCCTCCTACGGTCGAACAATATCTGTCCATGCATTCGTAGCGTTTCGGCTGGCACAGGAAGACATTTTGAATGTCGTGCCTGAGTGCTATTTGTTTGGAAACAACATTCGGATTAGAATACACCGTTGTTGCTGGCTGAAGACGTGAACAGGTATGTGCTTGGAGTGTGTGCCTGGGGATTGCTTACAAGTCCGCATAAAATGCTACCACAAAACAACGCTAGAGCCTCCAAATCGTGAGCGTCAGTTGTTCATGGCACGAACCAACTGTTCAGCAAACATTTTCAAGCGTTGTTATTTGAGCGCGACTTCCCAGAGTTCCTTCAACACTATCAAAGGTGCATTATCTACTATAGACATATTTTCGGCATTCAGATGATTCCAATTCGTCACCTTAGCCTAAAAATTGAATGTTGTTTATCATCAATATCTTAACTCGTTGTTTTCTAGAAGTTTCGAGAAGGAAACAATTGAATCTCAGGAGAAACAAACGCGTTTTCCACGTCTCCTTGACAACCATTGCAAACAACATATCGGTTGTTGAACGCGTGCAAGTAACATTGAAATTTCGAATGAGTTCTTGGCCGATGGAGCGAGTTGTGTTCGCCTGGGCGTCGAAAACGAGTCAAGACAAGAGCGAAGGCAAAGAAAAAACCGTTTGACATTTCGACCTCCTCGCGGATACTTGGAGATACTCGTCGTTGGCGTTTTGCGGGCGAAAATCAACAACGAAACAAACGACGACCGTCGTTATTATACAAACAAACGAGCATCGTCTCTAGCAGGCAGCTGCAGCCGTTGTGCAAACGCAATCTTCTATTCATTTCAGGACGCTCTTCGTGCGTGTGTAACGCTCGCAATTGCATAACGCCCAGCAAGCAAGATGATTCGAAGGAAGCGCTGCATGATTACAGCACACCGGGCCTGATGGAGTTGATTGAGAGTGAATCATGCAATCGGCATGTTGCATGGAAGCGAAAAGATTTTGCTAGACTTACCCATAATTCGGTACCCCAATTCGCCACCGCTGCCGTCATCCTGGCGGAGACGGGGAGGCTGCTGCAGACTCGACGCACACACAATAAATCCCCGGTTATCGGTATCCTTTTATTCCGAATGCATTTGGATGCTGGGAGGTGAAACACAGCACTGGGCAGGCAAGCTCACACATCCATCGCATGAAACACAGCACTCTCGATTCGCGCGTGTCAGCGTCGCAGCCGTTTTGTTTATTTGTTTGTTTGCTTGCAGCAGGCGAAACTGCGCCCGGCGCGACCAGTTCGACACGGGGCAAGAAACAATGCTCGAGGTGCGATTGCTACGAGCCGGCGGTGCAACCCAACATGGCTGGTGCACTTAAAACTAGGCGCGATGAACACCGGACGACGACACTATGACCAGCGAGCGCACGTACACGCCATGCACACACGATTCCAGGCTGCAAGCTCACGACTGGGATAGGCACGGCAGCAGCAGGCTGCCCGTCGCGGATTTCGATTCTATCCGGTTGGATGTTGGAACGCACCGTCCGTTGCGGCAAACCTAATGGCTAATGTGCCACTCGCTCGCGGTTGTGTCGGTGTCGATCGCACGGTGTACGCGACTCGTCGAGCATGAGCAACCGTCGCGCATTCCCCAACCGACGTGAAAAATCCTCGCGGGCCCCGTTCTGTGCCACTCTTCGGGCGCAATCAACGGCAGGAGCGGCGTGTGCTTGACAAGCCCGATGTAAACCGAACTGGTTTTCTTCAATTCCTGCTGGTCGGGCATTTTTAATCATGTTTGGTACATGTAGCGACCTCTTCAATATTCTAGCTGAAGTACATATTTTTGCAATTTTTTGTTTAATAATTATTATTTTATAAAACTAAAATTATATCGCTTAGGAACTTAAATGTCGTTTTCTCAATTGAATTGGATAAATTAAGAATGTAATTTCCTCATTTTTTTGCATAGTGTGGCCATCTGTTGTATCTATTAATGAAGTACTCCCGAATAAAGATATCTGTAATTATGTGCACATATGGTGACACCTATGGGATTTTTTAATGCTTGAATAATTGAAAATTTAATAAATTGAGCATTCAATTTTCGTATATTTATATAAAAATTATCTTATAATGATGTTACGGAGATGAATAATACATTATAACTTATTGTATGATGTGGAAAATATAATATATAAGTACCATGGAAGAATACTTACTTGATTATCTTTGATAAAATAATAAAATTTGTTGATTTTTTACATTACTCCTGCAACTGCACATAGTTGGCAGGGAATAGGCCATAACGGCCTTTACACATGCCTCGCCACCAGCCCTCATCAATTAATTCAACGTGCGTGATGATATCATCCGGGTCAAAGGAGATTTCATCTTCAGCAGCCGCTTGATAATCGTATAACGCAATTGCTGAATATCCAGTATCAACAATTTCGCTCTCTTGCACATCTTCGGCTGCATTTTGTGCGTTATCCTCTTCGACAGGCACGTCGTCATAAATCTGACGATCCTCCTGATAAGGAACTGCCTGTGTCTGTACAACGTTGGCAGCTTCTTCATAGGTGGTTGTTTCTTGTTGTGCCTGACGCAATTGTTGAATCTCTTCAGCGACCCTGCTGGCGCTGTTTGACGTGGTCGTTTCCGTTTTGATGTTGTTAAATTGCTCGAATTTCGATTTATCCAACTGTCCTGGCTGCTTCTCTATTTGGATGCTATTGTTCGATGTCTCAGTTGTCTGCGATTGCAGGAAAGCGGTTTTCGATTGATCAAGCTGCTTGGGAACAGCTCGTTCGATTGTTCGTGCATCTGGCTGGTTTTCTTGTTGCTGTGCATTCGTGAAGGCCGAAGCTTTTGCGTGAATTTTACGCGGTGCTGGGGAACTCGGCATGGAAGGAGGTCTGCTGTTGTCTTGGGAGCCCTAAAAAAATATTGCATGAGATAAATACACATGTTTATGGTTTTCATGTAATAATACCATTGATTCAAACTTGGCTCTCATTTCAGAAGGCTTGGCCCCTGCAATATCAGGCTTTACTCGATCGTAATTTGTTCCAACTTTGGTGGGAGCTCCAAACATTTCAGCAGATTTATCCATTCGATCTGTTTGCACGCCGAATTTGCCTCCGAAGCCCATTTTATGATCGACTTGGCTTTCGTGTTTCTGTGGGGCTTCATGATGATCCCAACCCACGGCTGATTTGTCTTGGCGATCTTTTTGGACGCCGAATTTTCCCCCAAAGCCAACACTATAGTCTGCAAAATATAATCAATTTTTATAAAAAGAAACCTAAGATAATATGCATGATATGTTTTACCTTTTTGTGACTCATGTTTGTCAACTTTCTCAACATGATCCCAACCCACAGCTGACTTATCTTGCCTATCAGATTCTACACCAAACTTTCCACCAAATCCAGACACATAATCCTTCTGTGATGTATGCTTCTCAATCTTCTCCTTGTGGTCCCAATTGACAGCACTCTAAAAACAGCAATATTAGTTATTGCTTATTAGGAAATATGAATCAATAGTAAATAACTTAGGAAGTACAAACCTTATCAACTCTATCAGTCTGCACACCATATTTGCCTCCAAATCCAGTACTATAATCTTTTTGAGAAGCATGCTTTTGCAACTTTTCAATGTGATCATGGCCAAGAGCTGATTTATCCATTCTATCCTTCTCCACACCAAACTTGCCACCATAGCCAAAGGAAGCATTTGGCCCAGTCTCCAATTCCTTCTTCTTTTTTAATGCATCAGCCTCTTCAGTCTCCTTTCTTAACTTAGCCATACTAAAATTTTGGATATACTTTACACATTCATTTCATCATTGGTTCAAGTAATTACTCTATCGCTCCTGCTGTTCTTCCAGATCCCTCAATGGTTGTGGAACCCCATCGTTGTTCCTGCTCACTGACATCATTAACAAAGTCAGGATCCGTCTCCCAATCATCGTCAGCGTTATTATCACTTCCTAAATTAACGTTTGTACCGGCTGCAGCTTTCCACATTGTTCACGCCCGTTGATTTAATACTAGTTGAATTGGAATAGTTAACAAAATTTCTCGGCGATGATTCACAGGCTTTCTACCTTAACAACAAACATTAATATAGACAATACTATTAAACTAACTGCATCTATTGCAATAATTCATTGCTGAATTATATTTGGATGCATCAGCAACCACCTCCACTGTTTAACATGTAGGTTAACTCCTTAATGAGACAACACCCATTTATGCTGCAACTGTTTATAGGATTAGAAAGATAACGCACGTAATTTAAGTACTCACAAATTTGCTAATAGATTAGATAGGATCAATAGATTGACTTGGCAGAGATGAATATTTCATCTACAAATTATATAGCTAAAATGATGATTGGGTTGCCTATTTATAAACAGGTAGTTTCAAAAATTAGACTTGCTTATGATAATCCAATAAATTTTAATAATGTATATATCTATAAAATATTTAAACTAATTATTAACTTTTGGCCTCAACATCAGAATGCTTACTGCTAATATGAGCTCTTAGTGTATGTGCATAGCCAAACAGAGCATCACAAATGTTACAAGCATACTTTTTTTCTCCAGTATGTACTATTTCATGAGTCCTCAAATTATCTCTGCGGTTGAAAAACTTCCCGCAAACCAAGCAAGGGTACATTGGCTGATCTGCAGAGTGTGTCACCAAATGCTCTTTCAGTTTAGATTTGAGCCGAAATGCTTTCCCACATTCTCTGTAAAATTATGCCATTAGTATTTGCATTAACAACCAAAGTTAAAACCACTTACTCGCATTGATGGGGTCGTTCGTTGGTATGGGTTAACATATGCCGTCTGTATTGTCTTTGTTCAAACATAATCTTTCCACATAGATTGCAAATAATCTGTTTAACTCCAAACATATCTTTCAGGGTCTCCAACAGATTGAAATCATTACTCAGAAACGCAGTTCGAGCATGTGCTGCTGCGTGAATTTTAATAGCTGGCTTGTTTCTAGTTGAAAATCCACAAAATGGACAAAGAAGCTTGGCATCTAATTTCTTTGAGTGAGACCTTACATGATTTTGTAATTCTCTCTCATCAACAAAGTTTTCTTTACATTTATTACATTTAATTGTAGAAGTTTTATCCAGGTGCCTGCCTTCATCTTCAGGAAGATCAATATTACTAAAAGAGATAATGGATTAATACTATAAATGTATGAATTATTCTAAATCATACCTTGTATTTTCTGAACATGCATATTCCTCCTTTTCTATCTTCTCTTGCAGATTATTTTCTCCTTCTACTTGCTTTACTGGGGTAAGTTGTTCTTTGTGAATATGAAAGTGAAAATGAAAACCCCTTGTAGTGAAATACTTTCCACATATTTCACAGTACTTTTGTTTCTTTGGCTGATATGTTTTGACCTTCTTTTCAGATTGTGTTTCTTGAATTAAGGCCCTTTTCTGCCTTTCCATATGCCTCTGGCTTCTAGAATTAACTACTTTTTCTTCCTTTATGATAACTTCATCAATAGATGTTGTTTGAGGCTGATTATCAAGGTAGTCCTTAATATAAGTGAGTGATTTTTTGCACACTTCCTGGAAGTCATGAATAAGTACCAGCTTATCATAGCAGTCAAAACACAAAAATTGAGGGCCATTGTTGTCGTTGAACTAAAATCATGTATATTTCTATAGTATAAGATGTATTTTATAAAGTTTTACTCACATCGGAGATAGATTTGAGTACATCTAAAAGACAACTATTTTTCGTTGAACTTGGAATGATGTCAAGAAGGGCAGGCATTTTATCAACTGGCAAAACGGCATTGCAAGTAGCACATAATGAATTCAAGTCATTCACAAAAAAGGGATTTTCGCTTTTAACAGCACCAAGCTCCATAATTATAATGCTTTAAAAATACAACAAGCAACAAGTCTCTAAAGCTATAGACTGCAAACTGGGTTGCATACCATAAAACGAAAGCGTCAGAATCATAGAGGGAGTAAAGTGCTTTTTTACGCCCGCTGTCAGGCTAGCCCTGTTGCCAAATGTAACACAGGAGTGTATTTAAAGTAAATGATGCAATATCATAAATTATAGATATAATTCTGCTTACAGCTTATTTTTTGATATCTGACTACAAATAAACGACCTACAAATATCAAAAAAGATTCTCGGGGCTTATAAAAACTGTTTCATAAATCCACACGAAAATTTGTCATACAAATTGAGGACTACTGGTCTACAGCAATAAAGAGACAAGTGTCAAGGACAAGACATATCCCTACCAGAGACAAATCCTTGTACGCGCCTGGCAAACGAGTCGTTCATATAGTTTCCGATTAGATATCATTCAAGCATTTGTTGGTGAACGTTACCAACATTACTTGCAATTCGTGTGGAAGCAATTGGCAAAGCCGCTTTACAAACATAAAAATGAAGGCAGTCTGCGTACTCAATGGAGAAGCCGTAAAAGGCACCGTCCACTTTGAACAATCGGTAAGATATTCTACGTCTGGTAAAAAGTGCAAGTGATGTACAATCGGCACGATTTTTTACAGGGCGATGTCGTCAAAGTGACCGGTGAACTAAACGGTCTCAATCAAGGTCTCCACGGCTTCCATATTCACGAGTTCGGCGACAACACAAACGGATGCATTTCGGCCGGTGCTCATTTCAATCCACTCAACAAGGAGCATGGGGCTCCTGATGCTGCTATTCGCCATATCGGAGATTTGGGCAATGTTACCGCTGATGGTGCCGGCGTTGCTAAGGTGGACATCACTGATAAATACATTCAGTTGTCTGGGCCAAATAGCATTATTGGCCGCACGTTAGTCGTCCACGCTGATCCCGATGACCTGGGTCTTGGTGGACATGAGTTGAGCAAGACTACAGGCAATGCAGGAGCCAGGTTGGCTTGTGGTGTTGTTGGCATTGCTAAAATCTAATTACTCCTTTTCTGTTTTGCCTTTATTATTTTGTTATACAATATAAATGGAAAATGTTCTGTTAGTTACTTAGATCTACTAAGATATCAATAAAATTGGGAACATTTTGTTATAGAAATTAATTATACAGCTAGGTGGGAATGTGTATTCCTTTTTTGTTGTAGGACATCCAAGGTTAATTGATACATTAAAAATTGAAGTCATTGTGTATGATTATACAGGAATAGTTTACATTACATAATCAAATATGAGATGTTTCTTTGAATTATGTATGCAATTCTATATTTCAGCATGTTGGCAACTCTAGAAACATGAATGGATAGATTGGCAAGATGCCCAATTTGTAACTACCAAATGCGTTTACTATTAAATCGCTATATTTGCATAAATAAGGCATTAAAATGCAGTTGAAGTAATGTTCCATGGTGATAAGTGCTTATTTCATACTGGAAATTGATAAGTCATTGTCAACAACTTGAGGTTAGGTTAACAATTTTGTTATCAAATACATTTTGTTGCAGTTTTAAATATTAATACACAGGCAGCCAATCTCTAACTGATAATAGTGAAGACTCAAGATACAGAAAAGTGTTAATTAATTACTAACTATCAACTGAGCTGCAGCTTTACAAAGCTGAACTTTCTGATATTTTGCGTGCAAATCAGAGAGCCAAGGATTTTCTTCAGGAACTCCAAGAATATGTAGTTGACTTTTTAAAATTGGTGCTTGGTCCAAGATATAATACAATTCAACATTTGGTACCATTGTGTACCAATGCCTGGTATTACTTATTAACATCTGCATCAAATCTTCAAACCTTAGGAGAAGAATACACTGG
>JARJDZ010007081.1:0-16162 GCA_030264555.1 Aleochara sp. GC000083
AGAAACAAAATAAATGAAAAATTAAACTTTCGCACAAATTTTACCACTCTGTATGAACAAATAACACAGAAATGTGTATACATTACAAACCGAGGAAAGTGGTGCTTGCGTTGCTATGCAATTTAGCGAATGTTGTGTTCTATTGCATTTATTATTGTTCTCTCATGCCGAATGCTTTCATGCATTGGTCGAATAATCTGCTCGTGTGTTGGTCGCTCGTGCACGTAAATTGTTAGTCTGCAATAATAATTCGCATGCATTTGCGCGAATTGACGCGTTTGTGCTTCCACACAGCGAAAAACTTTTATAATTCGCACAGCGATTTTAATTGCAGCCAAAATTAATTGATTTTGTATTTATTCGCAGCACCAGTTCAACTTTTAGTTTACAACTACTCGATCATGTTCATAATAGGGGATTAAATGAACCCCGGGGATAAATAGCAGCAATTTAGCTTTAAATTGCAAGAACTCGGAAGGCGGTCGAAAACGCTAATTGTGAGAAATGCGCAGGCGTAAAGCAATTTAGTACATTTTGCAATTCGGAATTGTGCGGCAATTTGATTTGATAATAGGGAAATATGTGAGATGCCGTGGAGAAATTAGCGAGCGCATCAAATGCGTTTTGTTTGTGCACGTCGTAATTGAAATAACAAAATTGCCAACGGTGCGTAATTATTTTACATGCCTCGGCCAAAATTGCAGCGTTCGTTGGTTTTCTGTTGGAGCGTACTCAAATTATAATCCAATCTGACATTATCAACTTGTTATTGTAATTTATGAAACTTATTTCCGTAAAATCGTGTAATAAATTTGGGTCAGCATAAATTTGTTGTTTTCTGATAGTTGTAATATTATATTACTGGTAAATTTTGGCTAAAATAATCATTCAAAATTACTTACTTTTTCTGCTGTAATTCAGAAAGTATTGGATTTCAGAAAAGAAAAAAATCTAATTCTGAGTTTTAAATGAAATTCAGAAAGTATCAAATGACTTTCAAATCGTGAATTGTAATCCAGAAAACGTCATTTTTAATTCAGAATTTTATAAATATATTGCCTGATCATGGAATGTAATTCAGAAATTATCATTTGAAATTCAGAAAGCTTTACATGTACAAAATTTACCAATAAAAACGAATTTTTATTTCACAAAAAGTGGCACTAATCTTATTTGCATTTGAACTCTTCTGAATTTCATTTGATGTATTCTCAGTTACATTTGACTAATCTGAAATACATTTAATCATTTCTGATATTAAACTTATAATTTATCAATTATATTTACCAAATATGAATTACAATTGTTGCAAATTGAATTACATTTTTGAATTGCATTTGCTGCTCGCTTAATTACAATTGCCAAATCTCAATTGCATTTTATATTTTCCGAATTGCTATTGAAATCTTTACCAATTAAAATTTTCCGCCAATAATGTTTTTTACAAAACTAACGCTTTGGTGTTTTCTTTCTGAACTATATTTTCAAATATTTTATAAGCCAGAAATTCCAATTTCCAAACGATTTCCTTCCTGTACTTTTTTCCAATTGCAATTAAGAATACATTAAAATCAAAAAGTAGACTTTAAAAATGGTTAGATAACAATTAAAATTTTCAATGACAAAAATTTTTATATAACGATGAAAATACAAATTACACGTTTTTAAAATTGAAGAGTAACAACTACGTGTTAAAACTAAATAACAAAAATAAATGAAATTGCAACAAAATGCAATAATTTCAATTCCAACTAAATTATTTAAATTCCACTTTCACGAGCGCACTCTAAAAAGTTGCAAAACACTTTAAGTGTGATAACAAGCAATGCTTAACACGATTCACATATTTGACATGTTTCCAAACAGCAATTAAAAAATATATAAATTAAATGACTTCAATAATTAAGCAACAAATTGAAAATTATTCAAAAGTAAACGTGTCGTCACAAAAAAATACTTTGTACAATTTTTGCACACTTAAATTTGCTGAACATCAGCATCAACTGAGCAGTAAACAATTTCTAACAACTTTTTGCACAGTCAACTCTATCATTTTGCATACATGTGTATGAATGTAGCTGTATCAATCTATGGTTTGTGTTCGTGTGTATTCCAATATCAATGATAGTTATTCGTGTGGAAAATGATGGAATATCGAAAATGCATAAAAAGGTCGTAAAGAAAAATTGTCGCCAGTTATTCATGCATTTGGCGGCCGTTGGACCTGCGACATTTTTCTAATTCAATATACACGAGCAAGCACGAACAGATTGCTCGATTCGTATACTTATTATCGGTAGCAGACTGGTTTTTCATGCTTTACGGCCGTCTCATGCACTAGTTGTTAAATGATTAGAGAACGCAAGCAAATAAACGAGCCAACTTGCGAACGTTAAAAGTTGAGCATGACCAAAACGCAACGTTTTAATTTCCACTTGATTGCTCCAAATGACTTTGTAAGTCAGTCGTGGTAATTTTTTCATTAAGTAAGATGACTCTTCATTTTCTTACTTAAATCGTATTTTTCTTTTATTTTGCAGATTTCTTGCAAGAAATCAATATTTTCTGAAATTCAGATGTTTTTAGCTATTTTTATGACTTGTTGTTATTGCCAATGTTAATATTGGGTGATTTTTTGTCATCTTGGAGAAGTTTTGTTAAAAATTGAATAATTTAACATAATTAAATATTGACAATGAATAAATATTTTGTGCTGTTATCATCAAAGAACTATGAAAATAATTGTTAAATGATTTTTCCTTGAAATATATTCAGTATGGGACTGAAAAATGAACAAATGGATAATCAATAAATCACTAATTAAATCACATCAATCAACATCTCGGATGGCTAAAACATTTTTGAAAAAGTTCCCAAAAGTTGATGAAGGAAAATGTACCTATATTTAGATTTCAATTAAATCATTATCCTTTTTAAATGGATGTCATTTTCTTGAAGATCTTTTGTCAAAAATGCGTAATCCGTCACATCAAAAAATAATTATATTTGGTATAATTCTTCCAAAAATCAATGAAAAAAATCCTCACCAAAGAATTTTTACTTAATATTTCGAGTATCTTAAAAATATTAGACTGAAAAATTGACTAATTAACAATTCATTCAAGTCCAAGTTGGTCACATGAAAAAGCTCGTGCAAAAAATTAAGACATCACAAACTGGCGAAAAACAATAAATTTACGTTTTTTAAAAATCTTCAAAAGTTTTCTAAATCTCAAAAAAAAATAATAATGTAATTAACTTCAAATCCTATTTGTATCAGGTTTTTGCAAAAATAAACCTCTCATTATTTTTTGAACTTTCTTTCGTTATTATTTGATTTTATATGAAATTTTCAATATACATTACAAAACAATAATTCTGGATGTAAGATTTACAGTCAATTTGATTCTACCAATCAAAAGGTTAATTTATAATATACAAGCAAAAGAAGATTTTTATTTTTTTCTGATGAAATTTGAAATTGCAATTAAATTTTGGACTTTATGACTCCTCGAAATATGCTGCCAACTCATCTCCAATAAAATAAAATATAATTTATCACATGTGTACGAAATGCCAAAATAAACTCATGAAATTTATGTTTCACTCATTTGTAATTTTCAATTTTTCGTACTTCCAATACAATTTTTATCGTACTTACTACTATATATTTATTTTGAATGAATTTATTGCATCAAATATTTGTGCAACATGTAATTTTATGAATAGTTGTATGTACTTATGTCCAAAATGCATTACAATTCGCATATTTGCATTGCAACTCTATTTGTGTGACTATTTCCATGCATTTTCGCTGAAATTCCATGCATTTGCGTAGACACTTCAAGTATGTGCGAATTGTATGTTGTGCACAAGAGTGCAAAGTTTGAGCAATAATAATTTCCAAATTCTCCCGAAGGAGAATTCTTTCGATACAACTTTATTTCATGTAAGAAGTGCATTTGCATTCGAAACTTTTATGCCGTGTGTTAAATTTTATACGAACCTTATATTCTTTGTATTTCTCAAATTCTGAATTTAGTAGAAAAAATGTAAAAGTATTTTTTGTAAAGTAAATTATTAAATATATAAGGACAATAAAAAATTTGATTCTTTTACGAACAGCAATAATTATTGTAACTGATTGTTTTTATTAAAATCCTATATTTAACAGCATACAGTTAAAAAATTTCAATATAAAAGTTATTAAACAATATAATAGAAGAAATAATTATTTCAACAATCAGAATTTTCAATATTACAATAAATTAACACTTTGCATTGATTATACTGTATAATACACCCACATAAAGTTGAAATGAAATATTATGCAAAAACCTCGCGGAAGAACATTATTTGCATACATTTGTTTATTCAGTTGAAAGTCACCATAAAAGCAATTTACAACAAAAGGCCACTTTACCCAATGACTGACAATGAAGGTTTAAACAAATTACTAAAAGGACTCAAGATTTAGTTGAAAAAATCTGATTTATTTGGAATGTCTTCGCGAAAAGTTGCCAGTGTAAACTAGTAAGTAAATTGGCAATATTGCATTAATGGCGTATAGTTGCATTTAGCAAGTGCAACAACGACATTCATTTATTCGGCACTCCCACCGTGTTGAACCATTCAGATAGTTGCATTTGTTAACAGTTCATTAAAATATCAAGTGTATAGTTAAATTGTAAGCAACAACAAGTGCGTTTGAATGTTAAGTGTGAGTAACGGAAAAATGAATGGGACTTTAATGCATTTCAACCATCAAACACTCACGATGAAGAATTAAATTTGATAGGTGTCAAAAAATAACGTAAAAGTGGAATTTTGGCAAAATTTTGGAATTCATATACATAATACTTTAATTTATTTAAATGTCTTATATTTAACAAAACACTCGCTTAAATAAATACCTTTTTGTTAGGAAAGTACATCCAAAAATTACTTTTTGTCACTCCTGCGAAAAATGTTTTAACTAGATTTGTTAATTTTTTAAAATAATTGATTGAAGGATTGATGAATATTAAATAATTTTTCATTTTTTCTTTCCACATCATTTGTAATTTGTTATGTAAAACCATATATGACAAATTTATTACAAGTAATCAGTTTTAGTTAATTGCAATTATTTGTTTATTACTTGGGTAAATTTTTAAATTCAAATCTGTTTTTAAATTATTTTCATTTTTTTTAGATATCTGAAAATTATGAATTTCTATGCAATCATTTTTTAATTATCGATATGTTACATTTTTTATTTGGCAAATGATAACTTTTAATTATATTTTCTACTGACACTATTTTAATTTTTGAAATATTAAAATAAATCAATCCTTTAATTATTATAATGCATTCATTTATTATTCCTCAAAATATGAGGAAAGGGTTATGTTATATGATACTAATCCTTTAAATAATCCATTTCATTATGTAGATGAATGACAATAAAATGCCATAAAGATTTAAATATAAATATGAATTAAATACAATGCTGAAATATTTCATTCATGATAAAAATCAGTTTACCAAAAATGTGAGTATGAACAAATAAAAACCATGCAATTTTCGGATAATTTATCATTTATTTATTAATTACAAAATAGTTTATATACAATTTTAAGTGATGTTATTCTTCCTTGAATTCAATATTTTGCATGAATATTTTTTTACTGCAAATATAATTTCACATTATCATCTAAATCTATAGTCATTTTAATTAATCAAATGTTTTTCCGTTGCAATCAAAAATCTATGTTTCAATAGTTTTGATACTGATTATACTTTTTTGTAACAATAAATTATTTACAAAAAAATATATTATACTACCATATGAACGTAATAAACAATAATAAACTTTCATTTTTCTCGACTACCAGAGTGATATGTCAATGATATGTGAGTAGGTGAGAGAAGACTATTAATAGTATAACATTTATTATCTCATGAAACAATAAANAAATAATTGCTTATCAATATTCACAATGAAGAATAATAATTATTATGTAGATTTATAGTCTTCTGTATAATAAATATCTTTGATATTTTAATACGAAGGAGAAAATACATGTATATAATTTAGTAAAATTAAGTAAAATTAATCTTCAAAAATAGGAATAAATAAAATAATTACCAGAAATGAAGTGATTATTTGAAAGAATGAAAATGGAAAATTTAAACCTCTTAAATTTGATTCAATATATTCTCAGACTGACATTATAAACACACATCGAATCCTACTTACTAATTGCAGAAACGTCCTGTCAATCACAAACAATCAAACTGCTACTATCATCCCCAAATTATGGTTGTCGATGATGAACCCTTTAATACAAATAAGTGCTCCCCACCCTCATATCATAAGCCACATGCACATTTCGAATGCAATCGACAGATAGACTGGAACCAAGTTCGAAATTGGAACAGCAATTCGCTGAATGGCAGCGTCTCATCATGGCGCTTTCAGCACGTTTCTAAACGCTCTGAGGCCGCTTCAAACACACATCCTGCATGTTCTTCTTCGCAAGATTGCATGAAACTAAACAATTGCAGGGTAGCGATTGCATACATATACGAATACGAATACGAAGACCGGAAACCATATCATATTGGTTTCTGTTTGTTGCCTCCAGCTTCCGCATCTGCCGAAAACGGAAGACAGTGTTGGTGAGAGGGCTGCATCGTTGTCATTCCCGAGGGATGCGGAAACCGGATAGAGAGCGTATACGCAAATTGTATTGCTATGTCATTCGATTCGGAAAGCGTTTTGTGGTTTCCGAAAATGCATCGCCCGCAGCGCCACATGCGGACGTGTTGGGAGTCTCATTAAAATTGCAAAATTTTAAATTGTTTACTTTGCTAATCGTATAATTGGCGTATTTTCACATTTAATTAATTATTCACTGCATTGCAAATTGTTGTATTTCAGATGGGATATTGTTTTGTGAAGTAATTTTGTATTACAAACAAAACAATTCTATGGAAGTTTTGTTGGATCTTTGAAGGACTTTTCCTGGAGTTGTTTTAAGTGACTATGGGCGCTTTTGGGCACTAGATATTTGTTGACACTAAAATTATAATGTTTTTCAACCATTTTTAGAAATTTCATCAAAAATACAAATAATTGTCACTACTTTTAGAGTTAATGTACATCATAGAATATTATCCTGAATATTAACCTGCAAATTTTGCAAATTTTTACTTTACTTTTGAGATCTGCAATAAAAAGTAACTTAAAAGTGTCATTTTTTATAACAATTTTGTGATACACTTTTTGCAGAACAATGCATATTTTAAAACAGATGATTTGGATTAGTTTTTACAATGTAATTAAGTTTTTAATGATCGAAAGTTTATTTTTACAATTTTGTAATCCTTCTGGAGTCATAATTACTAGATGGCGCTCATAATTCTCATTTAAAATTTGAAAACAAATTTTGTTTCATATTCCCTTTCTAAAAATTCAACGTGACTGATGATTGGAAAAAATTTTAATAAATCATTAATAATTTTGTTTTTAGAAAGAAAATAAATAACACCAATATTTGTTTGTTTCTTAAAGACGATTAAAATATAATTAAAATATAATTTTATGACACTTGTACAAGAAATAAATAAACCTTTAGGAATCATCGTGGAATATTTTATTTAAATTATGCATTCTCAGAAATTTGCGCGCGCAAACACAAAACCAACAACAGATACATTCGATTCGAACAAAACGAACATGTAACAAGAAATAATTTACATTATAAGTTGGTGTCTTTAACCACCTGTGTGCTCGCTTAATTTGCCTGAAATCCTCGAGCAGTTTACACCACAATAACAATAACTCAATAGCAGAATCGATTTCCATAGTTTTCTGAAATTGTTGCAATAAATTTTACGATACACAATTGGCTAATGCCAAAGTACAATTGTTACAACTTCTTAAAAGTTGTCACATGCACTTGCAATTTCCATTTATAGGTAGACCTCATCAGGAACTAAGGATAAAGATTTGATATCACGTGATAGTATTTTTTGTGCAAAAATTGAGTACCATTTGAATTTTGAATTTGACTTTCATAATCAGATATGAGTGTCTTTTGTTACGTTCGTTGCCATAGCAACATTGATTTTTCTACGATAAGAATAAATATGTTTTATTTTTGAACTAAATTATTCTAAGATTATCAATCAATCAAAGATGGCGTTAAGAATAAGGTAACTATTCTTGAGATTCAAATTTTATTCCGATTCAAAACTGACAATATTTGGGTAATTTTGATAAGATTAGGGATATTTTTGACTGGCGATGACAGTTTATCAAGGATGAAAATTGGATTAAACTACGACAAAACCATATGTAAAATAAAATTCCAAAGTTTTAAAATTCAACATCTTCATTTGTTTACAGTTTGTGAGGTTAAACTTACTAACACTTTTAGGGACTTTTAGAAATAACTAAACTAAACTAAAATGGTGACCACTTATAAAACCTCCAAAAATTTGAATAAAATATCATCGAAAAACATTTTCTAAATTTATATATTTTTATATCCATACACCACAACTTATTAACTTTTTGTTAAATTTGTAAACAATTTAAAATATAACCTGATAAATATTAATAAAAAACTCCAAAATTAGTTTCTGTCACTGTTTATTTGTTGTGGCGAATACATATTGTCCATGATGCGTTAATAGAACAAAGCAAAGTGTTAATTACGCGCGTTATCTTAATTAACGTCGACCTGTGAGCATGCATCTGTAAATTTCGAACGGTTCGTGTATCACCGCAGGTCCAAAATGGCCGCATATGCAGCTCGTAAATATTGCTCTGCCTTCTGCATTCGTTGCTCCCATTTCGCGTACGCATATCGCGAAAACAATGCAATGCGATAGGGAAGGCATTTTTGTAGTAGGTGTGAAGTAATCCGCTGCTCTCTTTGTTTCCGTCCGCCATCGAAGAAGAATGGGGCAATTTATCCAAGTTTCGCGCGTCCATTTTCCTGCACGAATACACACTAATTGGCATACGCATGCACTTCATCAATTGTTTTTGCTTAATGGAGACGCGGTCTTTAATGCAATTGCTGATCAACTGAACAAATAAAAAGTTTTCCAAGTGAAAATTCAATTGTTTGAACGTGTTTGTAAAGTTTAATAATGCTTGCAAACTTGAAGTGGAGTCCGTACTGGGAAAATTTGTTAGGATGGAAGTTCGAGAGTATTCTGTATTTAAGATTTTTTAATAAAATAGAGGAAATTGTCGGTTTTGTCTGAGAAATATGAAATTTTTCAAAATTTGCAACTATTGCAGAAAAATACTTTCAATAATGGAATTTTTCAAAAATTAATTGCCCAAGTTGAATTATATTTTTAACACAGAATTTTATTTTTTAATTTTATATCATTTTTAAGTTTTCCATGTCCTGTGGTGACACCTAGCGGATGTTATTTGAACTAACAAATGAAATTATCCTATTTTTGAAATTTCTGTGATTTAAGAATAAGAAAAGTATTTTGAGTTAACTTTGTTGTAATTTGTTATACGTTTTTACTCTTTTGTTATTTTAAAAATCAAAAAACATATTTAATTTAATTTAATCTGATGATAAAATTAACAGCTATATATTAAAACTAAAAACTACAAAATTACAAAAACTATTATTGAAACCATAATAATAATGATTTGGAGATGACACGAGACGATACGAAAAAGCAGAAATGAACGTAAACAAATTACCAGTTTAACAAGTTTGCCTTCATTCTTGTCGATGCAGCAACATATCAAACGATTGCTATTAACGTTTTTTTCACATTATCCACCCATGATATAAAATCGTGCAAGATAAACGCCTCATAAAGTTAAAATCCATATGAATATATCAACAATTGTATACTCAAACATACAACGACCATAAATTAATTAAGTTTAAGTAAATCCAGGAATAGTTTTAATTAGATTTCTGAGAACTCCTTTCATTAATATTTACCATTACAATTATGGATATTGCCATGAAAAAACAACAAGAAAGATTATTTGTGAAATTGCTACGATAAAAATACTGATGAAAACGATGAAAACCATTTATTTTGAATCGTGGTGCGGAAAGCATAAAATCAACAAGAAAACAAATTGCCAGCTTTGGGCTGAAAGTTGGACGAAGAAAAATTACTTTCATAATTTAATAATTCTACGAGTACGATTCCTCTCGCATTTTTGCACGCCTTAAATATTCCGGATATTAGCCTCGTCGAGAGGAAAAAGAGAGAAAACGAGAGAGGCGCATTAGAAAAATTGCTTTATAATTGCATTTTTCACTTGTTTCACTTTAATTGTTGAAAGCGACTCGCGAGATGAATCATGAATCATGGACTGTTGTGGACAGAGGCAATTAAATAATAACCTACATTGTGTTCTAGCCGAGAAACAAATGTTATTGTTGTTCGCAATGTTTAGAAACTCAACACGTTGTTCAAAATGCAATTAACCAACGTATTAATAATCTAAATTAGACAAAAATGTTGTTTTCACTCAATTTGGATTTCGTTTGAGAAATGTGGAATAAATTTGTCAAGAAATTAATTAACAAATTTATTAATTAGTGTCATAAATCAGTTGCATTTAATTAAAATGATTCTCTTCATCTAATTTCTTGATAATTAATTTTATTCCACTTAATTTGACGGTAACAGTAAAGAAAATGAGGTTATAATTTATGTTTTCAGACATTTATTAATTTTTTCAATCATTAATAGCTTTTCAAAGCAATTCAAATATAATTACAATCTGAATCTTAAAAATATGAAAAGAATTCAGAAAGATTACAGCGCCACCTGTTGTCATTAATAGGTACTTATTTGGATCGATAATTGAAAGTATATTTGCTTGCATACCTTAAAATATTTAATTTTTTCATCTAATAAATCTTCTTTACATCCAATAAACAATAAAATCATTCATTGTCCATGACATGCACAATTAGCTCCGACTTAATTATTCAACTTGAAGTGTTGACGTGCATTCCAATACCCAAAAACAACTCATTCGAAAAAAAATAGAGAGCCTCCAAGTTTCTAGCACCTGTAATAATAACAATAATAGCATTTTGGTGCGATGGTTCGAATACCTGAAATGTATGCAGCTCGTTAAGCATATTAGTGTCAAGTTCACATATCCAACACGTCAAATGGCTGACGATCGTATTGGACGATTCGCTCGCGCAATTGCAAAAACGCGCTTGAAATGTATTTATTTTCTGCACGTTCCACGTTCCCCTGGGCACAAGTACACTTTAATGTAAGTTCAATATCAATACACATTTCTCGATATGTCCGTGCACACGTTTCACCGCAGCAATAATCGTTTGAAAGTGCGCACTCATGAAATGCGCATGAATGATGATGGCTGGTGTGAAAGGACAAAGTCAACATATTACGCTGCGCGTTCGCCTTGCTGCCTATTCAAATATAAAATCTGTTTATTATTTATTACCGTTATGCTTGGCGCACGTCACTGAAGAATCTCTTCACGCTCTTACCAGCGAGATTCTTGCAGACAGATCTCATGGTGTTGAATTCACGCTTTTTCTATGTAATCTTAAAATGTTATCCCAATTTGAAAGAAGTTGAGTTAATTAAATTGTAGATTTGTTAGTCATGTTGTGTAATGGAAGTTACATACATAAAACTGATTTCAAACATTTTATTCATACTTACTTGAAAATTTATTAGATTTATATCTAAAATTTGATATTTGTTATAAAAAGTTTAAAAAATTAATAATTTCTCCCCCTTTACATTTTTGTATCTAAGTGGTAGGCAACCAAAGGTGCACATCGAACATAACCAAAAAAGTGTAATTATTTTCAGTCAACATGTGACCTGTTTCTTTGGTGCATTGTGTGATTACTGTGTGTTTTTAGGTAAGAATCGAAGAGAAGACAATAAATCATATATTCCATAATGAACAACGAGTGCTTTGGCCTAACACCAAATATGAAACCATGGAGTTGATTTACTTTCAATTAAATACAAACAAAAGGTATGTATTATTTCCGAGCCTAATAACATATTTCACATTGCTCATGAGTATGTGATTGATTGCAGATTGTAAAAGTAATTTGCAATGCTTGCATCTGACGAGATGTGGCTGGCATTGCCGCGGATCGTGAAGGAAGGCATGGAACGACTTTTGACCGGCATCGGCATCAACAGCAAGAACGAATCGAGCCAGCACACACAACGCGAACGCAAACGCGTAGTATTCCACCGATTCCGGCTGGCTGGCCGTGCGCCTGGTACGGCATGGTACCGGGATATAAACGTATTCGAATACGTTATGTAGACAAGCATTTCAATGCTTGTTGCGACCGCGACTAACATACAGGGTGACTCACCTGTGCTTTTATCGTCGAGAATGAACGGCATTGTGCGCCGCTCGCAGCTCATACCATCGACAAATTACCATGCAGGCATTCCGAGTCATGTGGGTATTGTCCAAGTAATGAGAAGCATCATGTAGACTCTCAGACTATACGTGTCTGTAGCTGCTTGAAATCTATGTGATTTCCTGCTCTTCATTTGCTCCATCATTGAATCGATTTGGAGCGTGCAATGAGCTGCATCTGAAAGCAGCTGCTGATGCTAATGTCGAAAACGTGGACATCCCGTATAATATATTCTATGGTAATAGTTAAACGTTATTTACAATTCTTTGCCGGTGAAGGACATCGTCCACCAAAGTCCGTCCCAACGCGTTTGTTTTTATGGCAACGTTATTTCCATCTTTTGCACGTTTGATTCGAACTCGCTGAACGTTGGAATAGCAGAGGCAATGAATGATTCGTTGAAATCGCAGGGATTTTACGATTTTTCAATGGTGTGATATGAATATAAACGATTGTTCCACATATATCAATCAAAAATAACTTTTGATAGGCAGGATAGCAAGGAATTGTGTTCACCATGTTGGTAGATTAAAATAAATATCCGCTTTGGCTTGCCATCATTTATAATAAGTAACTACATGTAAAAATAAGGCTCCAAAGAAGGTATATTAAATTAAGATAAATGATCGTAAATTGTATTCGCGTGAAAAACATCTGATGCAGCTATTTCTTATATTAGTTCATCTCTAGATAAGTACATCTACAAATGGGAATCCACGACTCGTTAAAATAAGATCACCAATTAAGATGAATTTACCTGAGCATGATGGCCTCAAGGTAAACTCATTTTTTGAAATCAGTTTTTATATCAAAACAAAATATCCACGTCATAAATTAATTCTGACATTTATTTACAATATTAGTATGTGGCAAGTTTGAATTTACTCAAGTGTTAACAAATAATCTAAAAAATCAAATAAGTCGGTAAATTAATTTCATTTTTTTAATCACCGTGAAATCAATTTGATTTTTAAATTATATCATACCTCTGGCGTCCTCTATGAATAAACTTTATAAGTCTGACAGCCAAAAATCTTAAATAATAATCTAAATTAATAATTACTAGTAAATTCTTTCCAAAGTAATGTAAACTAAGAATAATCTTTTGGTTTTTTGAGTAAAATATTTTACAGGTTTTAAAAATATGAAGATATCCAATTTATCAGCCACACATTAGGTTCACTCGACGTCTGATAGATGTCACGTTATTCATCATGAGAAATTTGATTTAAAATTTCCAATCTTAAAGAGTTGGAATTTCTTTTTTTTATTTAAATAACTGTTTGTTATTATTTGCGTTTAGTAATATAGTGGACGTTTGTGTTAATGACCGGAATTTTAATTAGACAATTAGTAGCAAGACAATTACATCGATAGGAATCATTATATTTTAATGATGTTTTATGTGATTTTATGTTTTTCGCTGATAATTTTGGTTATATATATGCAAATAATTCCTAAATTCTGCATTTGTTCATTATGAAGTCGAACAGTATTCTACTAGTTATTTTGACTCTGTCCATAGCTATTCATTTTACTGAAGGATTTGGTAATTTTAACTTAATCAAAATAAAATTAAATAATTGTTAATATGTTTATAGGTTGCTATGAAGGCTATGATTGGTGTATAAAATTTTGCAGAGGACCATGTAATACATATCGGAGTTATGTTGATAAAGCTGATCTTGAAAAGTGTGAATTATGCGCAAATAACTGTTGGTGTGATTTTGCGTTTAATGCTGGTTGCCCTTATATTCCTTGTCTAGAACTTATTAATATGTACGTAGTTTAATATCCAAAAACTGATAAAATATTATTTGTATTCATATTATTCATTAATGTTGTGGCTAATGGAAAATGAATCAACTAAAACATTATGAAAAGTAACTTAAAAATATTCGAAATCACAATGCACTACTTAAAGTATTATCACCCGTAATTAGTTTTTTTTTAATGATAGACTCCAATACATTTAAAATTATAAAATGGAAAAACGAAGGGAAGTTTTGTGCTTAAAATCATAACTATAGCATGACTATAGGCAACACATTGAACAAGTTTTGACGCTTCTAACCTCAGAACCAAATTGATTGATATTAAAGATTATCGGAGAAAAAAGAGAGATTTCCAAAATCACCTGAATCTATCAGATGCAGCTTGACTACGGAAGAAGCCACAATGTACATGTAAGTTTGCACTTGATTTGATTTCAATTCATAATTTAAGTCTCCAATGCAATATACACAAGTAAAGTGCAAGTAAAACTGTGATTATATCATTTTTATTGATGTGATATTTGCATGGTTAAAATATTGGTGTGAACATTCTTATGGGTTACAAATATTTCCTTTTGTAGTAGTAGTCTGCTAGCTCATCTGCTCAGAAATACACATAAGAAATATTATCCAGTTATTAAGTTTTACGAAGGATATTAATAATAGAAGCAGGTATAATATTTAAACTAGTTAATGTTTAGTAACCTAATGGTTGAATAATTGCTTTTCATCTTTCAGATTCTGTGCATGCAGAGGCTGAATTATACATACAGGATGAACTACCAGTTGCCAGTTGTAATTCATATTTGTATATTTGTGCAGTAGTTTTATACTATTTGTATAAACCATCAAGCATCATTAATAGATTGGATCCACTGGAGTAGTCTCTTATGGTAAGATATAAACATTTTAAGTCTACATATGTAATAAGATAGTGTTTATTTATATTTCTTGTATTAGATTCCACTAGTGTGGTAGGATTTTCATTATGAATTTGGGTTCTATGGGTCTTCACTACAAATTGGAAGCATCATCATGGTAATGTATAAACAATTTATTTCTGCAAAAAGTACACAAATGTAATATATTTCTTATTGCAGATCCTTCAACACTTTTTGAAATCTTCATTACATGAGGTGAGGGAGGAACTGCAAACAGCAATTGAATTTATAAAATATGCTCGAGGACACGAATGAACGGAAACAGCAAGGTGTTGTACAGATTCTAACTTTCGTGGATCTTCCGCGTTTTCTTAGAAGCCAGTTGTTCGGCCCAAACGATAACGAGTTATTAAAGGGTAATTAGTGCAGTTTCAGATAGCTCCCAAACATTCCCAAAGTCTAGACGCGTTTAGATAAATTCGTGGGACTTTCCTGGCACAGTTAATATCTTCTGCATTAAAAGTTAGGGAATGGATCTGCATCTACGAATCCGGAATTAATACACTTTCAGATAAAGTCGAAATATTTTCGGATTTATGACCGTTTCAATAAAATTTTGTTTTATTTTAATAAAATACTATTTCGAACTGTTAGGGTCCTAGTTGGCCATTTATAACTTTAGTACGCGGCTTAACTCGTTTCCTTTTGTCACAGTAGTGATAAGACTGTTGTAGAGTCCGGACGTGTTGTTGCAATTGTTCGCTGTTAAAGTATCACAACGAAATAGAGCCGAAATGTTAGACAGTTAATTAAAGAAATTAAATTCTTAAACGCGTGTAATTAAGAGTAGCTTTAGAATTATAACGTTTCATGAGGTAGTTTTGTGACTGTAGTATTTGTTCTATGCTTTGGACTGTCATGAGGTTGTATGTCGGCCATTTTTGCGATTTGTGTAGAGATCGTGAAGTTCAGAAAGGCACAACGAGTGGGGGTGGACCATGCTGCGCAGAAACCAAAATACGATTCGGGTAACTTCGACGCAGCAGGCTTTTTTGCTACGCCCTTTAATTTC